>RCUC01170569.1:0-17069 GCA_003697995.1 Taxidea taxus jeffersonii | reverse complement strand
ATATATATATATATATATATATATATATATATATATATATATATATAAAACACACATATATATAACATACTAAACAGAACATTTTGCTTAATCCTCAATATACTCCCCTTAAATGTTGAATATCCTATAAATTGCTCTCACTATGTTTTATTAATCTTATTTATGTGGTCTTGCATGATCTGCATGTTACATCATAAATATTTCTTTGTATTCCTATATGTCCATTGTGAGAAGTGGCATAATGGGGCAAAATTCCAGGAAAGAAGAAATGATAGTCTCAAGCTCCTTCCAGCTCCTGACTGTTAAAAAAGAGCATATCACTATTTCCAGTAGGCCATTGATTGTATTAACAGGAGTCTTGAGAGGCTATAGGCTTTTGTAAAACTTCAAAGAATAGACAAAATCTTGCTTGCGTCAAATGAAAGTGGGCATGAAACAACCAGTCGGGAGTCAGTAGACTGGGGCCAAAACTCCTGGAGTTTTCACAGGCACAGAGAATTGCATGGGATCAGATCATAGTTGGATATGTGATTTCTCACCCATGTAGATAAACCTCTTGACTTCAAGTTGGATTGGCCATAAAATTCTGCAGAGGGAACAAAAAAATATATATGGATTAGCTTGAAAACTCCTATTTCAACCAAGACATGGAAAGACATATTGTCTTACCCAATTCTATCCCACTCTTCCTCCTAAGCAGGCCAGCAGCATTGTCAGGGAAAACAGAGATAAAGGAGCTCTTCCATAGGAATATTGTAGACCAGGAAGCTCTAGCCAACTCATGAGAAGGTGTTTCTTTTTTTTTTTTTCTTTTTTTTTTAAAGATTTTATTTATTTATTTGACAGACAGAGACCACAAGTAGGCAGAGAGGCAGGCAGAGAGAGGAAGGGAAGCAGGATCCTTGCTGAGCAGAGAGCCCCATGTGGGGCTTGATCCCAGGACCCTGGGATCATGACCTCAGCGGAAGGCAGAGGCTTTAACCCACTGAGCCACCCAGGCACCCTGAGACGGTGTTTAAACTGACAAAGATGGAAGAAAATTGTTACATGGGAATTGTCTGAAATTTTAATAATTATATTAAATTTCATTTATTGAAAAGATCTGAGGCAGTATTGTTAATTTGTACATTTAATTCTTGTCATTCTATCTTCCAGCATCAACCCGATTCAGTAAGTTGGAAGATTTGAAATAGAAATTTGATATTTTAATATAAAATATAAAGACTTTTAATCTGTACAAAAATGGGAATTTTTCCCATTACACTGGAAATACATATAAACCAGATTGTTGATTTAACACATTCAACATACTTCATAATACTTAGATTAAATGATTAAATATCGCTTTGCTCATAACTCCCCAAAAAAGCAATTCCTAGAAACTGAGATTTAAGAAAAAAGCTGTGCTAAAGTCTGGTTCTTACTATGCTGAACAAATTAAGCATTTTTTTTTTTTAATTTCAACAATGCTTCTTGTAAAGGTAATGTGCATTATCAATCTTTAAGAATGTCCTAGACTCAATCCCAAGGTACAACATGATTTTTTAAAAGACAATTACACATGCCAGTGGTTGCCATGAATGGATTTTTAGAAATGCTTATTTATCCCTAATTTTTCAGTTGAAGAAACAGATGAAATGAAAATTAAGTAATTAGCTAAAAGTGAAGAGATAAGCTCTTGAGACAAAAATCCAGCTCCCCTGTTATCACACTATTGACCTTACTAGAATTTTACATTGCCTCCCTTAATTTACTGTGGTATGACAGGAATCAATTGGGATTATATTTTAACTAACTTTTTAAAAGTATCAACCTTGGCAGGTTTTTTTTTTTTTCATTAATTAGGCTTACTACCAATGTCCCATTGACATGTTATGAAAAATAATTCTGTTCATTTTAATTATTATAAGAACTTTGAGAATGAAGTTTTACTTTTCTTAATTATAATTATAATTCCATAAACCTGTTACTCATTTAGGTAACTATCATCATATTTTTTTTATTCCAAAACCACTTGCAAAGCCTTCTTATTAAATATCATGTTATTAGAATTTTATAAACACAGACCATAATTGAAAACTGTGTTAACAAGAGCACATATACCATTTAGACTTTAATTATATGCACAAGATTGTATATTACATTTAGATTAATTATTTGCATGTCATTATATCTTATTTCAAATTATCAGATTCCTTGATATCATCAGAAGCAATGAAGCAGGAATAAACATCTTTACAAATTTCCTAATTATTGACACTGGCACTTTAATGGTAATTGACCAAACTTCCTACTGTTCCACTTCTGTCACTGGGTTCACACTTTTATCCAGAAATTTAAGGTTTATGTACATATATTTTGTTGACATATAAATGATTTTAGTAAAGGATAAGGGTTTACTGATATAGTTCAGTCAAGACTATTTCACAGAATATAAATTGTCCTAAAATAATTACGATAATGACTATTCCCTAAAATGTCAGAGCTAATAGAATTTGAATCACAGGTTTAATAGGTAAATGTTGTAATAAATAAATGATTATAAAGATGGCATAATTATTATTTTTTTGAAAAAAATTATCAATCATTTAATTTGAGTACTATTTATTAAGTGTCCATTATGTGCCAGATCAAGTGCTGAGGATATCATGGTCAAGGAAGTGGTACTTCTGTTTAAGTCATTTATAGATAAATTGAACTATGTCCTATTTCCCAGGAGCCTACATATTTACATCTGTTTTAATATCTTACTTATTAAGAAGACTTCTTTCACTCTCAGATGGAACATTGTACATATATGATTAATCATATGATTACCCTATTTGTAAACTTTTTTAAAGATTTTATTTATTTATTTGACAGAGAGGAAAAGAGAGGGAGTACGACAAGCAGGGGGAGCAGCAGACAGAGAGGGAGAAATAGGCTCTCTGCTGAGTAGAGCCCAGTGCAAGGCTCAATCCCAGGACCCTGGGATCATGACCGGAGCCGAAGGCAGATTCTTAACCCATTGAGCCACCCAGGCACCCTCCTATTCATAAACTTGATAAAACTCTTATACACAGAAACATTGAAAGAAATTTAAGTCTCAAAATTAGATTTTTTTTAAAGTAAATTAGACCTTTAGTTCCTTGTATAGTTTGAATCTTATTTTACCTGCATCAATTGAGGCAACCTTTTTTAAACCACGGTGAAAGCTGAATAAATATCTGATTATCTGTCAACAGAATCAATCTTACACCACAGAAGTCAGTAAATTAATTTCATCCAGCAGTGTTAAATCCTGTTTGCAGAAAACTGTGTAAAGAGGATTATGACAACATATTATAAGTTGACTGTAAATAAACTTGTGGGCTTCTCATGAGGGAACACATATTTGCTCTTACAAATGAGTATTCCATGATGCTCTGTCCCCTTGTTTTTAGATAAAACCTGGATATAGTACATTTATCATTAGGATTTTGTAGGTGTAGAATGTATTTTAAAGATACTTACTTAAGAAATACTCCTTTGAAAACAACACAAAGTCATAAGGTGCAACTGTCAATATAAATTGGAATCTATAACGAAATAGAACAGGAGTGCATTCAGGATAATTTTAAAAAGTTTTCTCAGAACTCCAAAGAAATAATTAAAATTTCTCACTGGCCTAAGACATTATTCTGTAACTGTGGTTAGGCTGGATCTATAAACTAGTAAAAAGAGAAAGAGAGAGGAGAGAGAGAAAGAGAGATATGTTTTTGATAATTCTTTTTTAAAAATTTCAAATCACCACATGACATTTTGAGGCACAGAGGTATTGGAAACTCACTTTGTTAATTTAATGAAGTTTTCACATATTTACAAATATGTAAGAGAAACAGATGAATAGCAATGGAGCCCATTTCTCCACAAAAACAGTAAGGATAAAAATTATAGTTCTTCAACTTATATTAAAAACAAACTACAAAATAATTTGTTTCTTATGAACAAAGAGCAGGATCATTACTAATACTTAATGTAAATAATCTGAATACTTTTGCTGCATATTTAGGAAAAAAAGCTTCTATCATATTTCAGAATGTGGGTGAAAGTAGCAATGACTTCCTAACCTTTCTCCATACACACTATTCCTTTTCACCATGCCCAGGAAAGTATATTTCTTGCAGTATATGCTCACTTAATATTGGATGAATTTTTAAAGTGAGAAAATAAATTGAGAGGAATTGCTGAACATTTGGGGTTCTTTTGGGGGAAAAATGAAATGATAAAAAAGGATGCAGTAGGCTTGTCTCTATAGACTTGTCTCAAAGAGAGCTAGGGAAAATAAAATGTTAAGAAAATCATGAGAAAGAGAAAATGTATTTACAGTATTGTACTGTGTAAGTGGACCTGTGCAGTCCAAACCCTTGTTGTTCAAAGGTCAACTGTCTATATATGCACTATTAATTTTTGTCTCTTTGGATAACCCTGGCTAACACAATTTCTAAAATCAATATAATTGAAATGATGTGTATTTATAGAACCATCATCTCTGACCTTAAGGTATCAACATAAGTGATTACAACATGAACAAAATTCAATCACAATGCCATAAAAAGGGATTTCTAGATAAATTTCTTAGATCAAAAAAGTTATTTCTCATCATATGTATACTATCATAAAAAATAATCTGACCTTCACAATAAAGTGGGTTCCACCACTTCATCATAAAGAATGTTGTGCTATATTAAGCTTGTTTTTATTTTGTTCCAAATTTGATTTTAATAAACTTCAGTTATAGCATTCATTAGTCTGGATATAATATGCTATGTTGTGTTAACAAGCATCTCTAAGGCTCACTGGTTTATGAAAAGAAAATTTAGTTATATCACGTGCTAAATGTCCATTGTGAAATGAATGCATCTCTGTTCCAAAATATCTTCCCTCTAGGCCCAGGCTGAAAAAGCATATACTCTGTTGGACATGCCAATTGTTTGACAGGGGGAAAAAAAATGAGATAAAGGTTAACTGTGAGTTTAAAGGTTTTGTAGTGACACATATTACCTCCACAAAATTTTTATTGGCTAAAATTATTTATGTGACCTCTCCTGATTTCAAACTCCAAGGATGTACAATTCTCTTTCTGGGTGGATCATCACAAATCCCAATGACTAAGTCTGAGGTAATTGGGCAGGGGTGGAAGGATTATCCTTCTGCAGAAAAAGTCACTGCAAATTACACTGCCAACATTGACAGTGATAGGTGCAGCAGCATAATCCTTCCCCAAGAGGAGCAGCAAATGTTTTGAATAGTAATCCAAT
The DNA here is from genome assembly GCA_003697995.1 of Taxidea taxus jeffersonii. Classification (NCBI taxonomy): domain Eukaryota; kingdom Metazoa; phylum Chordata; class Mammalia; order Carnivora; family Mustelidae; genus Taxidea; species Taxidea taxus. The sequence continues at coordinate 11,790 of RCUC01170569.1, read as the reverse complement.
ACACACATATTCGGTGTCAACCTAGTAAAAAGAACTATGCACGTTGTCAACAGACAGAGAGTAAAATTATGGTTTGCTAGAAAGATATTTTTAAATGAGTGTTGTAACAATAAAACAATAGAAGTGTGAGTTTTTAAGGTGATAATATCTTCTCTCTAAAGTAAATAAAACAAGTAATAAAATAAGAACCCAACAATCATCTCAAATAATGCTATTTTAAAGTCTGCTGGAATCAATAACCTTCAATTCCCATAATGTGGCAATTGCATATATTCCTCATTTGAAATATTTCTTTGTTCTTGAGAAGTTTGGAAAGAAGAATGAGATGGAGAAAGATTTGAAGGGGCTAAAAAGTAGGAGGAAAAATAAGAAGAAAAGGAAATAAAAAGAGAAGTCTAGATTTAGAAATAAAATTCTTATCAGTACTGTTTTTATTTCTCACAAATCAATGAGGTAATTTTAAAGAAGAATCAACATTTGCTGTAAGAAAATAAAATTTTGATAACATTATAATCAAAACTTAAAAAAAAACACAAAAAAGAATTAATGGATAATATTTATGTAAGGTGTTACAGTGAATTATCATCATGATTTCCATTTTTAAGTGATTGTGAAGTTTTGTGAAATACACTATTTTTCCTAGAAATTATGGAGATTTGTGTGTGTCTTTTCTTTTTCTGATGGCTTCAATCCAATTGTGAATCTTATCAATTATCCAATTATCCATGGTTTAAACATGAGATGATGGGAAAGTGCACGTTTTAGAATGACTTATATGTAAGTTGCAATTTTGACTTAGAACAGTAGCTAGTGATTATAGACTAATAGTTACCCTTTCTGAATTTAATTTAATGTATAAAATGGTGATAACAGTCATACTTAAATTATGTACAGATTTTTAATGTTTATTTTATTATATTTTTGTCATAATACTTCTTCCCTAGCCTGTTGAACATTTAAACTATCAAAGGGAATAATGTCACAAGAAATAAATATATGGTTTCATCTGCATTTTATTAACTGAAAATAATACTGATTGGATTTTTTGCCTCTTTTTAAATAACTTCTGCTTCAAATGTGCTTATACAAATTAAGATTCTATAGATTTGTTAATGAAAATAGTGAAGTAATTTAAGGAAACATATTGTTTGAGAACTCTAGGAATGTTTATGGGGACTTTGTGCTTAGTATTTACAATGTAAATTAACCATATACTTTGTTCCTAATTTGTTATAAATTGAAAGCTAAAGTGCCATCTTTTCCATATCATTTTTTTCTTACAATCATTTACTTAGCAGTGATAGATGAAGCATTTACTTGTCTTGAATAGCATGCTATACATCTATTTTAATGAATTTTAGCCATCAACTTAATTGATAGTTTCAAACAGAGGGATAGATTTATTCCCACAATGAATAAAACTACTTAACATTTGCAGCCTGTATAAATTATGTTAACACTTCTATTGGCTCTCCATTTCAGCCTAATATACTGCTAATTTTAAAAGAAATCAATCAAACAATATATAATATATCACTAGACCACAGTTTCTATATAAAGCAGAGTACATTTTTTTTCTATAATACTTTAAAACTATGTGTTAAATGATTTTTGCCAGGAGCCTTCACTGAACCAAGAAGCTTTTGACTTGTCTGATGTATATCTCCGTGGGTTCCCTTTATCATTTTTTACTTTAGACTATTTGTCTTTCCTTGGCATCCCACCTGTACAAGTGAAATGTCTCTATTGTAATAATTTATTATATAATAGACTTTCAGAAAATTTGCCTTCTGATTGGAAATGTAAAGGATTCGAGTCCATATGGTTTATTATAGAGAATAAAATATAAAGAAAGTGAAGATCAAATATTGATTTCTGAATGTATACATATAAACATTTTCTGGTATATGTGAAAACCCCCAGTCAAATATCAGAGATCCAGTATACTTCATGTGATCTGGCACTTACATAAGGAAACATTATGGTTTGAAATATATATAATATAGTCATTTCTATACTTTAATGTTTTATTATGTTACTAAATCATGTGGTTCATTTACTTTTGCTGCATTACTGAAGATGCATTGTTTTATTTTATTTTTATGAAAAACCATCATTGTCACTGAATAATTTGATTCTCAAATATATTAGAATTAACATGCTGCATAGAGGCAGAAGTTCCATAGACAAAAATTGCACTTATAATTTACTACAATGTTTGATTACCTGATACGATATTATATTGCTATATAAGCCTTTAAGTGAGATTTTATGACTCTATTTTTCTTTGGGCAATATTGTTTTCTTTTAATGAAACCTCACAAAAATTTAAAAATTGAGTTCATTGCTTTACTTTTAATGTGTTTAAAGGGGTAAAAAAACAAACAAACCAAAAAAAAGAAAAACAAAACAAAACAAAAAACAGGGAAACCATAGAATGATGCTCTAGACTTGTTAATACTAATACTATAAAATCAAGATACATTTTACAAAACAGAATTTAATTAAATTTTATTTCTACAAGAAGGGTTGTGATAAAGAATGGATCAGGGGTGCCTGGGTGGCTCAGTGGGTTAAGGCCTCTGCCTTCAGCTCAGGTCGTGATCCCAGGTCCTGGGATTGAGCCCCACGTCGGGCTCTCTGCTCAGCCAGAAGCCTGCTTCCTCCTCTCTCTCTCTGCCTGCCTCTCTGCCTGCTTGTGATCTCTGTCAAATAAATAAATAAAATCTTAAAAAAAAAAAAAAGAATGGATCAGAAAGCACAACAAATTCAGCTAAAGTCTAAACACAAATTGTAATGTTAACTGTGTTAGATAGAACCTAAGACATACATATTATTTATTCCCTGTGATGGAATAAAGTGACCTCTTTTTAATTGTTCTGATCAAATATAAAAGGCTCACCTGACTTGGTGGTCATGAATTAAAGATGATACCAGTTATCAAAGCTGAGGTGGGTTTTTTTGCTTGTTTCCAGATATGTTCAGTTACAGAGGTATACTTGTGGGTAGCCAGAGTTTAATCCAAGTTATTTTTACTGATTTTGTACAATGACTTGAGGAAGTGATAAACATGTTGAGGTTTTATGTGAGGCAATTCTTTTACAGTTGGGCAGAATCCAAGGTAGGTTCTTAGAGAAGTAAAAACTTAAGAATGATGATTGTCAGTATCAAAAGGAGATACTTCAGGCACTGTAGGAAATTATCCCTAAATATATTGTCATTAAATACCTATATATTGTTCTTATCAATCAGAACATTGAAAAAGGCAGAATGGGGATTCCTTATATATGCTCTGTGATCTCTATAGCCTCAGGCTGAAGAATCAAAGATTGGGTACTGGAATCATCTCTCGTGCACTCACTTGTCTGATTGTTGATGGTTACTGTCAAACTGGGACCTCAGTTTCTTTCTTCAAAGCCATTGGATTGTGAAATATCCTCAAGGGGTGGTTTGGATTTCCTTACAGTGTGATATTTGGATTCAAATACAACCACTCCAAGAGAGAACAGGCTATTCAGAAGCCCTGTAACTGTTTATAATATAACCTTGGAAATTATGTAGCATCATTTCTTTTATGTTCTTTTTTTTTTCCCAGAACTTTACCTTTATAGAGCAATTTCAGATTCACAGAAAAATTGAAAGAAAGGTATAGAGATTTCCTGTATACCCTCTAAACCACACATGGATATCCTCTGGCATTATCAACATCCCCCTCCAGAGTAGTACACTTGTGACAACTGATGAACCTACACTGACATCATTATCACCCAAAGGCCACAGTTGATATTATAGGTCATTCATGGTATTACACAATCTTGTACAAAATTCATGATGCCCATGAATTTTGAAAAATGTATAATGGAATATATCTACCATTATTGTATCATACAGAGTAGTTTCCAAAAGTCTTCCGTGGTCTGCCTATTTATCCCACCCTGCTCTCTAACCCCTATCCACCATTGTCCTTTTAGTGTATTCTTTGTTTTGCCTTGTATAGAATATAATATAGTTGGAATCAAACTGAATGTAGCCTTATTAGATTGGCTTCTTTCAGTTAGTTTATGAGCTTGAAGTTTCTACATGCCTTTCCAAGGTTTTATAGCTCATTTCTTTTTAGCACCTAATAATATTCCATTGTCTGGATGTACCATAGTTCATTTATTCACTTACTAAAAGACTTCTTTGCTATTTCCATGTTTTAGAAAATGCAAATAATACCACTATAAAAACATGTGTACAGGTTTTGATGTGGATAATAAGTTTGTAATTCCTTTGGATAAATATCAAAATGCCTGATTTTTAATCACAAGGTAATAAAATGTTTAGTTTTGTAGCTAACTGCAATTGTCTTCCCAAATGCCATGCCATTTTGCATTTCTACCAGCAATGAAAGAAGGCTCCTGTTGCTCCACATTCTTACCAGCATTTGGTGTTGTCATTATTTTGAATTTAGCCATTCTAACAGGTGTGTAGGAGTATCTCATTGTTATTTTCATTTGCATTTTCTGATGACATATGATGTGAAATATCTTCTCATATCTTTATTTGCTTTCTTTGTATCTTTAGAGAGTGTCTGTTAAGGATTTTGACCATTTTTAAATCACACTGTTTTCTAATTCTTCAGTTTTAAGAATTTTTGTTTATGCATTTTGGATGATAGTCCTTCATCACAGTCCTTTAAACATATATGTCTTTTGTAAATATTTTCTCCTTGTATGTGGCTTTAATTCTCTTTCTCCCCCTGTCTCTCTCTCTTTCTTTCTTTCTTTCTTTCAAGTAGGCTCCACATCCAGCATGGAGCCCAGCATGGGTGCAAACCCACAACCCCAATATCAAGACCTCAGCTGAGATCAAGATTCAGACTCTCAACTCCTGAGCCACTTAGTTGCCCCTGTCTTATTCTCTTGATATTGTATTTATAGAGCAAAAGTTTAATTTTAATTATAAGTCCAGTTTATTTTTTGTGTGTTTGATCTAAAAAGTCATCATTATACCCAAGGTCATCTAGATTTTGTCCTGTTTTCCTCTAGAGTTTTATGGGTTTGCATTTTACTTTGATATCTGTGATCCATTTGGAGTTCATTTTTGTGAAGGGTATAAAATGTGTGTCTAGATTCACTGTTTTGCTGTGACTGCATGTGGATTTCCAGTTGTTGCAACACCATGGTCCCTTGTATTGCCTTTGCTTCTTTACCGAAGTTCGGTTGACTATATTAATGTGGATTTGTTTTTCTGGGCTCCCTTTTCTGTTCCATTGATCTATCTGTCCATTCTTTCACCAATATCCCATTGTCTCAAGTCCTGAAGTTGGGTAGTGTCAGTACACCAATTTTGTTCTTCTCCTTTAATATTGTGTTGGCTATTCTGGGATTTTTGCCTGTCCTATGAAGTTCTGAATTAGTTTTTCAATATCCACAAAGCAGATTTCTGGGATTTTTGTTGAGATTGCTTTGAATTTATAGATCAAATGTGAAGAAATGATATCATGCTAACATTGTCTTCCTATCCATGAATATGAAATATCACTTCATCTATTTTGTTGCTTTTGGTTATGTTCTTCTGAATTTGTAGTATTCTTCACATAGATCTTGTATATATTTTGTTATACTTGAGAATTAGGATGTAGACAGGTTTAGGATTAGAGCATCTCTCTGTGTATCACATGAAGGCTCAGTCTTCCCATCCCTTATTTAGTCATTTGGTGCATTACTTTATCAAAAATTGTGTTTATTTCATTTAAATTTTAAAGCTACTTAGCAAAAAATTTTGATAATAGTATCACATTAATTTAATATTCCCTGTATTTATGTTTATATATTTTTCTAACCATAATATTATTCTCTATATTCATTTTGCTCAACATTTTCCTTGTTAGACTTTTTCCTTCCCCTCAAACCATTCTCCAAGCTACGTCCTGAGTTATTATTAAATATATGTATACAAATATGTACAAATGTACATATATATGTGTATACATATATATATCTATATATTCCATTTACTTTATTAAGATCCTTCAGTGTTTTCTCAATATACTTAGAGTGAAACCCTGTATCACTTTCAATACTTCCATTATATGGCTCTCACTTAAAAATGAAGAGTTTCTAGGCCAAAAAATTCTTCAAATATGTCTCTTTGTGTGTGTGTGTCTGAGTCTGTGTGTAGGATTTTAGAACTGCTACTCCTCTACATAGAAAATATGTTTTCTTCTCTTGAACTATATAGGAATAACTTTTATAGGAATAACTATTACATGTATTTTAGTTCTGTTTTCCTCATTTTCTTTATCTGAACTTGTTTCTCTTTCTGTAATTGAATATTTATTTTCATAACATAGAAATCACCATACTATATTACAGTTTTGTACTAAATTGAATTTCCTGGGTGACTGACTATAAATTCAATTAGAGATCTGTAACAGTGACTATTTTGTCTCAAAATTTATCAGTCCTGTAAAAAGTGAGCACTTGATAAATATTTGATGGAAGGGTCATTGATTATAACTGTATACTATATAAGAACTTTACTATATTTGTGTTCAAAGATAAACTAGGATAGAGGATAGAAGTGAACTAGGAGTGAGAATAACTGAATTATATAGTTTTGTCTATTATTATTAGACAGCTATAAAATTTACAAAACCACTTATATTATAACAGCCTAAGTAACTATATTCCTATATATAAAGAAACAATTGGAACTAGACAATTTTCCCCAACATAAAATGTGCTTGAGAGGAAACCAACTTTCCCTCTCAATTTTTTTTTTCATTTATATACTTATAATAGTGAAAACTGGAGTCTTGCAAGCATAATCTTAGAACTGTATAAATATTCCAATTTCATATATCAAATCTTTTGTTTTAATGAACACTAGAAATGATGAGTATTTGATAAGATAATATTTTGTAAGCTTGTGTAGTATTAAGTAAACTATTAATTATTAATATAAATTAATAAGTTATATTTTTAAAATGTTCTTTCTTTGGAAAAAAATACTAGAGAAAAACAATTGCTTAGCTTAGTTCCCACATCAAATTCTGGGCTTTGGTGAAAGAGATAATATGATGAGCATCAGAACCACTTTTGACAAAGCTGTTTCTTATAAAAAATAGATGCACTTACCAGAATAAAGGGGAGAGAATACAAAGAAATTAAAAAAAGAAATCAATATGAAAAATCAGTATAATCCTTTCAATTAAATAGTAGTTACTTGTAAGTGATACACTTGCTACATTGGTAAATTACTTAGATATTACAACTTTTGTTAAAGTTGGACTTTTTTCTAGCTCTGTCTATACCAAATCCAAATCCAAATGGTCTTCAAGTGTTATCCAGAGAACAAAGGAAAAGAGGAGGAAGAGGAAGAAAAGAAAGGAAAAAGAAGAAAAAGCAAAAGAAAACTTGATTTATCTCACTTCTTTCTCCTTTGACTTTTCTTATTCAAGTGATAAAATCTGGGGAAGGACAGTAAGTTTATAGGCTCCGTTTTGATTTATCCGTTTTTATTTTGGGATCTGTCTTTTCAGCTCTAGCTATTCCTGTTGTGAACATAAATAAAGGAAACCTCATTTAAAATGGAATTGGGCAGCCCTGAAGGTGATTGTTTTAAGTGCTTTCTCTTCAAAGAGATTCATGAAGAAGACTGACAAGTACTCTAGAACACAGGATTTGATAAATTTAAGATCATAACACTGAACTAAGTAAGAATTTCCAAACCTCTAACAGAAAACTGATTGCTTTACTGTGTTGTTTTCCAAATTTAAAGGACCCCTTTTTCTCTTCTTTAAGCCATCTATAACTACTGCAATTTGGTAAAGTTTATCCCTACAACAAAGTTTGAAGCACTTACCTCCTCCTACTAGATTTCTCAAAAATCCTGGAACTCTTATCAAATATTCTTATTTTTCATGAAAAAATGTCTATTTGCATAAATTCAATACAAATCTCTTCTAACAGGATGCTCAATTCACATAGTCCCTGCTTCTTTTAATCCACAGCTGACAAAAAGGAAACATAATTTCAATACCATAAAGATCTAATTATTTCTGTTGAAAACAGCCATGCTTTGATAGCAGTGTGATCCTGGGAAACAGAGACCTTAAACATCATTTTTTGCAACTCTGAGACTTCATCTCTTGGAAAAGACATATCTAGAAAAACTTCCTTCCACCTGGTTGGAAAGACCCCTATCAATTACTGTTAACCAACCTTATACTGCCAAACTCCAGGGAATAAACTTTTGGGTTCACATGTCATATCTAATGAAAGTACCAAATCCAGACTGGTACTGCACACCAACTGATGACCTGAAAGTAAAGACTTCTAGTAACTGAAGCATACAACAGCCAAAAGAGATGGCTTTCCCAAGTTGACCAGACCATGACTCTCTTGCTGCTTTCCTGCTGCTGCTGCTTACTTTGTTTTCCCCCTCTTTCTCTCGGAGAGGCAATGCTCTGATATACAATTTTCAGTCCATTCCTAGAGAGAAACGTCTCTGACTGTTGGATCTGTCACCAGAAACTCTGATTTGTTCACAATGTCACAGACCCTTCAGTTTTACCTGCAGCTAATGTCTCTTTAGTCCAAAATGCCACTGCCAAGTTTACTTGCAAGCTTATGGGTGCTACCTCTTAGGTTAGGTTGCAACCAAGTGTTCCCATATTTTGTTTCAACCTTTCCCCAGTCATAACTACACTAGCTCAACTAAACACTTCCACCTCTGCTGCATGACCCTCGTTCCTCCACATTTATATAGATATGGTCTGTTTCCCTGCATACAAGGGAGATACAAATGAGTTTATATCTCTTTTTGAGGTTTTTATTTTTATTTTTTTTTTTATTTTTCTCTTTGTGAGATTTTTAGAAATGGCCTTCCTAAGAAGGGAAAAGTTCTCAGAATGTTATCTCAATTCCTCTGACGCATGGTTTGAAAGGATCAATCAGGAAATTCAAGCTAATGAATCTATCAATAACCAGACCTTGGCATCATGTTAAAGTTGTTGTAAACTCCTCATGAAATCACCAATTACAGAACATTATTTTCTGTGGTAGCTGTAAGTTAACTAACCCAAAGTTAGATCAAATATCCATTTTATAAATCTTAATGTCTTTCTGAAACTGAATATAAATTTATGACACAGTTTAGTTAATTCAGTTAATTTTTCTCACAGGTATATCTATGTAGTCTCAAAGTGCAACTATAGTAACTTGTGATTTTTGTGGATAGATATTTCAGAGGCAAATTATATATCTAATCACTGAGTAGAAGAACTTTATTCCAAAGACTTAACTCATTGTTCCTTCTTGGACATATTTGACTGTAATGAAATAAAATAAAATTTAAGTTGACATTTTATAAAATAGCATTAAATGAATGAATAGATGAATGAATTTCTAGTTTTCAGGACTAGGAAAATACATGATATCCTAGTTTAATTGTTTCATGTATAAAATCTGAAGAATGTATTTTCCAATGTCATATTCAAATGTTATAAAACTACAAACCTGCCTTTTTTTCCAGTTATTTTATTTGAAATTTGAAACACACAATACTGATATTTTAAATATATGTCAAGTCCTTTGAGTAATAATATAATATATCCTAACATTTTCTACAATATCTTAACTCATATGTTTATTTTATAAGCTTTATACACCTTTGTAAAACATTTTGCTATTTTTATGTATTCCTGGATTTTTCAATTTAATGTTACTGTGCATTAGTAACATGAATTTACAAGGGAGAAGATGTCAGATAAATTATACAAGCATAAACATCATAACTCTAAGCAAATTATGAATGCCATGGTGTTCAAATAATGGACAATTTCATTAAACAATTGGGAAATTTTAAGTCAAAACAAGATTTAAGTTAGCTTTGAAGCTTAGTCATTTATTGACTTGCCATACTTCAACTACTGGGGCGATTGCGGGGCTAAGGAATGTGGATTTCAAAAACAGATAACAATAAGTTATCATATATTATGAAAATGTTGGGATAAGCAATTGTGATCTTCACTGAAGAAGATAAAATTCAAACATGTTTAAGTGACTCTGTTAAACGAATAAAAAAATGTAAGAGAACAAAATATTTTAGGACTAATTTTATGATTGATTTTGAACAGAGGAAATAATTTAACAATTATCATATGGTTTCACTTACTTGTGGAGCATAAGAAATAACACAGAGGACATTGGGGTATGGAGAGGAGAAATGAGTTGGGGGATATCAGAGGGGGAGACAAACCATGAGAAACTGGACTCTAAGAAACAAACTGAGGATTTTGGAGGAGAGAGAGGAGGGGGGTTGAGTGAGCCTATTGGTGAGTATTAAGGAGAGCATGTATTGCATAGAGCACTGGGTATGGTGCATAAACAATGAATTTTGGAACACAAAAAAATAAAATTAAACTAAATTAAAAAAAAATTCATACACCTGTATATTCATAAAAGTTTGCACATATTTACATCATAGAAAATATACTTTAAAATGTTAACCTTAATAATAAATATTATTTCTATATTTATCATTTATTTATGATTAACAAATTAATAATTTGTTACATTATTAATAAATTAATGATAACTTTGATGTTAACCTTTTTTCAAAACAAGAATTCTACTTGTGTGGCCTATTTTTGCTTTGTAAGATAAATAGAAGAAACGAGTCATAAAAATAGGCTTCTAAATTCGATATTATTTTATTAAAAGAAAAAATATTATAAGATAAATGATAATTTATTGCAAAATATAATTATTCAAAAGGATAATATATCCAGATCATCATTCTTCTGAGATTTTCACAGCCTTTTTAGTTTACAGTAATAAAATCTCACCTTACAAATTTAACCATGAATAATCTAATAACTCACTTTCCTTACATTTTCTATCATATAAAAGTGTATAAACAACTCTGTTAGAAAATTTGCAGCTTTATAACTTGCAAACTTCATTTGCAATAAAACCAATGAATTTTTGACAAAAAATTTTAAGATTTTTTCCATTAAATGAGCATTTTACTGGATTAACATGCTATCCCTTGTCTCATTTATTTTCACTGTCAAATTTACATCCACATGTCTTTGCCCTGTAAACAGTTATTATTGAAAATAAATATTGCATTTGAACTTGAAGATGAATTTTCAATTATAGATCTAAATTATACATATATACACATACATATGTGTATGTATATATGTACATATGTATATGTGTACATATATGTATATGTGTACATACATGTGTGTGTGTGTGTGTGTGTGTGTGTGTGTGTGTGTGTGTGTGTGTATATAGGACCCCAAGCTGATGAGTAATTTCCAGGAAGTGTCACCACTTTATTTTTTTTTAAGGATTTTATTAATTTATTTTACAGAGAGAGAGACAGAGAGGGAACACAAACAGGGGGAGTGGGAGAGGGAGAAGCAGGCTCCCCACTGAGCAGGGAACCCGATGTGGGGCTCAATCCCAGAACCATGGGATCATGACCTGACCCAAGGCAGACACTTAAGGACTGAACCACCCAGCACCCCTCACCATTTTATTTTGACCAAGTTATAGCTTTTATGCTGATGAAAGTGTTGAAGGAGAGAAAAACCTGATCTTAGTACAAAGGATTAATTTCAAAAATTAGGAAGACAAATCTAAAAATAATACCTTTTACTATCAGACTATCAGTTTCATAATTTTAATTATATACATATATATACATATATAATAATATATATTGCAAGCAGGTCTTTTTTAATTTTTAATTTTTTTATTAACATAAAAAGTATTATTGCCCCAAGGG
>RCUC01170568.1:0-17069 GCA_003697995.1 Taxidea taxus jeffersonii | reverse complement strand
ATATATATATATATATATATATATATATATATATATATATATATATAAAACACACATATATATAACATACTAAACAGAACATTTTGCTTAATCCTCAATATACTCCCCTTAAATGTTGAATATCCTATAAATTGCTCTCACTATGTTTTATTAATCTTATTTATGTGGTCTTGCATGATCTGCATGTTACATCATAAATATTTCTTTGTATTCCTATATGTCCATTGTGAGAAGTGGCATAATGGGGCAAAATTCCAGGAAAGAAGAAATGATAGTCTCAAGCTCCTTCCAGCTCCTGACTGTTAAAAAAGAGCATATCACTATTTCCAGTAGGCCATTGATTGTATTAACAGGAGTCTTGAGAGGCTATAGGCTTTTGTAAAACTTCAAAGAATAGACAAAATCTTGCTTGCGTCAAATGAAAGTGGGCATGAAACAACCAGTCGGGAGTCAGTAGACTGGGGCCAAAACTCCTGGAGTTTTCACAGGCACAGAGAATTGCATGGGATCAGATCATAGTTGGATATGTGATTTCTCACCCATGTAGATAAACCTCTTGACTTCAAGTTGGATTGGCCATAAAATTCTGCAGAGGGAACAAAAAAATATATATGGATTAGCTTGAAAACTCCTATTTCAACCAAGACATGGAAAGACATATTGTCTTACCCAATTCTATCCCACTCTTCCTCCTAAGCAGGCCAGCAGCATTGTCAGGGAAAACAGAGATAAAGGAGCTCTTCCATAGGAATATTGTAGACCAGGAAGCTCTAGCCAACTCATGAGAAGGTGTTTCTTTTTTTTTTTTTCTTTTTTTTTTAAAGATTTTATTTATTTATTTGACAGACAGAGACCACAAGTAGGCAGAGAGGCAGGCAGAGAGAGGAAGGGAAGCAGGATCCTTGCTGAGCAGAGAGCCCCATGTGGGGCTTGATCCCAGGACCCTGGGATCATGACCTCAGCGGAAGGCAGAGGCTTTAACCCACTGAGCCACCCAGGCACCCTGAGACGGTGTTTAAACTGACAAAGATGGAAGAAAATTGTTACATGGGAATTGTCTGAAATTTTAATAATTATATTAAATTTCATTTATTGAAAAGATCTGAGGCAGTATTGTTAATTTGTACATTTAATTCTTGTCATTCTATCTTCCAGCATCAACCCGATTCAGTAAGTTGGGAGATTTGAAATAGAAATTTGATATTTTAATATAAAATATAAAGACTTTTAATCTGTACAAAAATGGGAATTTTTCCCATTACACTGGAAATACATATAAACCAGATTGTTGATTTAACACATTCAACATACTTCATAATACTTAGATTAAATGATTAAATATCGCTTTGCTCATAACTCCCCAAAAAAGCAATTCCTAGAAACTGAGATTTAAGAAAAAAGCTGTGCTAAAGTCTGGTTCTTACTATGCTGAACAAATTAAGCATTTTTTTTTTTTAATTTCAACAATGCTTCTTGTAAAGGTAATGTGCATTATCAATCTTTAAGAATGTCCTAGACTCAATCCCAAGGTACAACATGATTTTTTAAAAGACAATTACACATGCCAGTGGTTGCCATGAATGGATTTTTAGAAATGCTTATTTATCCCTAATTTTTCAGTTGAAGAAACAGATGAAATGAAAATTAAGTAATTAGCTAAAAGTGAAGAGATAAGCTCTTGAGACAAAAATCCAGCTCCCCTGTTATCACACTATTGACCTTACTAGAATTTTACATTGCCTCCCTTAATTTACTGTGGTATGACAGGAATCAATTGGGATTATATTTTAACTAACTTTTTAAAAGTATCAACCTTGGCAGGTTTTTTTTTTTTTCATTAATTAGGCTTACTACCAATGTCCCATTGACATGTTATGAAAAATAATTCTGTTCATTTTAATTATTATAAGAACTTTGAGAATGAAGTTTTACTTTTCTTAATTATAATTATAATTCCATAAACCTGTTACTCATTTAGGTAACTATCATCATATTTTTTTTATTCCAAAACCACTTGCAAAGCCTTCTTATTAAATATCATGTTATTAGAATTTTATAAACACAGACCATAATTGAAAACTGTGTTAACAAGAGCACATATACCATTTAGACTTTAATTATATGCACAAGATTGTATATTACATTTAGATTAATTATTTGCATGTCATTATATCTTATTTCAAATTATCAGATTCCTTGATATCATCAGAAGCAATGAAGCAGGAATAAACATCTTTACAAATTTCCTAATTATTGACACTGGCACTTTAATGGTAATTGACCAAACTTCCTACTGTTCCACTTCTGTCACTGGGTTCACACTTTTATCCAGAAATTTAAGGTTTATGTACATATATTTTGTTGACATATAAATGATTTTAGTAAAGGATAAGGGTTTACTGATATAGTTCAGTCAAGACTATTTCACAGAATATAAATTGTCCTAAAATAATTACGATAATGACTATTCCCTAAAATGTCAGAGCTAATAGAATTTGAATCACAGGTTTAATAGGTAAATGTTGTAATAAATAAATGATTATAAAGATGGCATAATTATTATTTTTTTGAAAAAAATTATCAATCATTTAATTTGAGTACTATTTATTAAGTGTCCATTATGTGCCAGATCAAGTGCTGAGGATATCATGGTCAAGGAAGTGGTACTTCTGTTTAAGTCATTTATAGATAAATTGAACTATGTCCTATTTCCCAGGAGCCTACATATTTACATCTGTTTTAATATCTTACTTATTAAGAAGACTTCTTTCACTCTCAGATGGAACATTGTACATATATGATTAATCATATGATTACCCTATTTGTAAACTTTTTTAAAGATTTTATTTATTTATTTGACAGAGAGGAAAAGAGAGGGAGTACGACAAGCAGGGGGAGCAGCAGACAGAGAGGGAGAAATAGGCTCTCTGCTGAGTAGAGCCCAGTGCAAGGCTCAATCCCAGGACCCTGGGATCATGACCTGAGCCGAAGGCAGATTCTTAACCCATTGAGCCACCCAGGCACCCTCCTATTCATAAACTTGATAAAACTCTTATACACAGAAACATTGAAAGAAATTTAAGTCTCAAAATTAGATTTTTTTTAAAGTAAATTAGACCTTTAGTTCCTTGTATAGTTTGAATCTTATTTTACCTGCATCAATTGAGGCAACCTTTTTTAAACCACGGTGAAAGCTGAATAAATATCTGATTATCTGTCAACAGAATCAATCTTACACCACAGAAGTCAGTAAATTAATTTCATCCAGCAGTGTTAAATCCTGTTTGCAGAAAACTGTGTAAAGAGGATTATGACAACATATTATAAGTTGACTGTAAATAAACTTGTGGGCTTCTCATGAGGGAACACATATTTGCTCTTACAAATGAGTATTCCATGATGCTCTGTCCCCTTGTTTTTAGATAAAACCTGGATATAGTACATTTATCATTAGGATTTTGTAGGTGTAGAATGTATTTTAAAGATACTTACTTAAGAAATACTCCTTTGAAAACAACACAAAGTCATAAGGTGCAACTGTCAATATAAATTGGAATCTATAACGAAATAGAACAGGAGTGCATTCAGGATAATTTTAAAAAGTTTTCTCAGAACTCCAAAGAAATAATTAAAATTTCTCACTGGCCTAAGACATTATTCTGTAACTGTGGTTAGGCTGGATCTATAAACTAGTAAAAAGAGAAAGAGAGAGGAGAGAGAGAAAGAGAGATATGTTTTTGATAATTCTTTTTTAAAAATTTCAAATCACCACATGACATTTTGAGGCACAGAGGTATTGGAAACTCACTTTGTTAATTTAATGAAGTTTTCACATATTTACAAATATGTAAGAGAAACAGATGAATAGCAATGGAGCCCATTTCTCCACAAAAACAGTAAGGATAAAAATTATAGTTCTTCAACTTATATTAAAAACAAACTACAAAATAATTTGTTTCTTATGAACAAAGAGCAGGATCATTACTAATACTTAATGTAAATAATCTGAATACTTTTGCTGCATATTTAGGAAAAAAAGCTTCTATCATATTTCAGAATGTGGGTGAAAGTAGCAATGACTTCCTAACCTTTCTCCATACACACTATTCCTTTTCACCATGCCCAGGAAAGTATATTTCTTGCAGTATATGCTCACTTAATATTGGATGAATTTTTAAAGTGAGAAAATAAATTGAGAGGAATTGCTGAACATTTGGGGTTCTTTTGGGGGAAAAATGAAATGATAAAAAAGGATGCAGTAGGCTTGTCTCTATAGACTTGTCTCAAAGAGAGCTAGGGAAAATAAAATGTTAAGAAAATCATGAGAAAGAGAAAATGTATTTACAGTATTGTACTGTGTAAGTGGACCTGTGCAGTCCAAACCCTTGTTGTTCAAAGGTCAACTGTCTATATATGCACTATTAATTTTTGTCTCTTTGGATAACCCTGGCTAACACAATTTCTAAAATCAATATAATTGAAATGATGTGTATTTATAGAACCATCATCTCTGACCTTAAGGTATCAACATAAGTGATTACAACATGAACAAAATTCAATCACAATGCCATAAAAAGGGATTTCTAGATAAATTTCTTAGATCAAAAAAGTTATTTCTCATCATATGTATACTATCATAAAAAATAATCTGACCTTCACAATAAAGTGGGTTCCACCACTTCATCATAAAGAATGTTGTGCTATATTAAGCTTGTTTTTATTTTGTTCCAAATTTGATTTTAATAAACTTCAGTTATAGCATTCATTAGTCTGGATATAATATGCTATGTTGTGTTAACAAGCATCTCTAAGGCTCACTGGTTTATGAAAAGAAAATTTAGTTATATCACGTGCTAAATGTCCATTGTGAAATGAATGCATCTCTGTTCCAAAATATCTTCCCTCTAGGCCCAGGCTGAAAAAGCATATACTCTGTTGGACATGCCAATTGTTTGACAGGGGGAAAAAAAATGAGATAAAGGTTAACTGTGAGTTTAAAGGTTTTGTAGTGACACATATTACCTCCACAAAATTTTTATTGGCTAAAATTATTTATGTGACCTCTCCTGATTTCAAACTCCAAGGATGTACAATTCTCTTTCTGGGTGGATCATCACAAATCCCAATGACTAAGTCTGAGGTAATTGGGCAGGGGTGGAAGGATTATCCTTCTGCAGAAAAAGTCACTGCAAATTACACTGCCAACATTGACAGTGATAGGTGCAGCAGCATAATCCTTCCCCAAGAGGAGCAGCAAATGTTTTGAATAGTAATCCAATACACACATATTCGGTGTCAACCTAGTAAAAAGAACTATGCACGTTGTCAACAGACAGAGAATAAAATTATGGTTTGCTAGAAAGATATTTTTAAATGAGTGTTGTAACAATAAAACAATAGAAGTGTGAGTTTTTAAGGTGATAATATCTTCTCTCTAAAGTAAATAAAACAAGTAATAAAATAAGAACCCAACAATCATCTCAAATAATGCTATTTTAAAGTCTGCTGGAATCAATAACCTTCAATTCCCATAATGTGGCAATTGCATATATTCCTCATTTGAAATATTTCTTTGTTCTTGAGAAGTTTGGAAAGAAGAATGAGATGGAGAAAGATTTGAAGGGGCTAAAAAGTAGGAGGAAAAATAAGAAGAAAAGGAAATAAAAAGAGAAGTCTAGATTTAGAAATAAAATTCTTATCAGTACTGTTTTTATTTCTCACAAATCAATGAGGTAATTTTAAAGAAGAATCAACATTTGCTGTAAGAAAATAAAATTTTGATAACATTATAATCAAAACTTAAAAAAAAACACAAAAAAGAATTAATGGATAATATTTATGTAAGGTGTTACAGTGAATTATCATCATGATTTCCATTTTTAAGTGATTGTGAAGTTTTGTGAAATACACTATTTTTCCTAGAAATTATGGAGATTTGTGTGTGTCTTTTCTTTTTCTGATGGCTTCAATCCAATTGTGAATCTTATCAATTATCCAATTATCCATGGTTTAAACATGAGATGATGGGAAAGTGCACGTTTTAGAATGACTTATATGTAAGTTGCAATTTTGACTTAGAACAGTAGCTAGTGATTATAGACTAATAGTTACCCTTTCTGAATTTAATTTAATGTATAAAATGGTGATAACAGTCATACTTAAATTATGTACAGATTTTTAATGTTTATTTTATTATATTTTTGTCATAATACTTCTTCCCTAGCCTGTTGAACATTTAAACTATCAAAGGGAATAATGTCACAAGAAATAAATATATGGTTTCATCTGCATTTTATTAACTGAAAATAATACTGATTGGATTTTTTGCCTCTTTTTAAATAACTTCTGCTTCAAATGTGCTTATACAAATTAAGATTCTATAGATTTGTTAATGAAAATAGTGAAGTAATTTAAGGAAACATATTGTTTGAGAACTCTAGGAATGTTTATGGGGACTTTGTGCTTAGTATTTACAATGTAAATTAACCATATACTTTGTTCCTAATTTGTTATAAATTGAAAGCTAAAGTGCCATCTTTTCCATATCATTTTTTTCTTACAATCATTTACTTAGCAGTGATAGATGAAGCATTTACTTGTCTTGAATAGCATGCTATACATCTATTTTAATGAATTTTAGCCATCAACTTAATTGATAGTTTCAAACAGAGGGATAGATTTATTCCCACAATGAATAAAACTACTTAACATTTGCAGCCTGTATAAATTATGTTAACACTTCTATTGGCTCTCCATTTCAGCCTAATATACTGCTAATTTTAAAAGAAATCAATCAAACAATATATAATATATCACTAGACCACAGTTTCTATATAAAGCAGAGTACATTTTTTTTCTATAATACTTTAAAACTATGTGTTAAATGATTTTTGCCAGGAGCCTTCACTGAACCAAGAAGCTTTTGACTTGTCTGATGTATATCTCCGTGGGTTCCCTTTATCATTTTTTACTTTAGACTATTTGTCTTTCCTTGGCATCCCACCTGTACAAGTGAAATGTCTCTATTGTAATAATTTATTATATAATAGACTTTCAGAAAATTTGCCTTCTGATTGGAAATGTAAAGGATTCGAGTCCATATGGTTTATTATAGAGAATAAAATATAAAGAAAGTGAAGATCAAATATTGATTTCTGAATGTATACATATAAACATTTTCTGGTATATGTGAAAACCCCCAGTCAAATATCAGAGATCCAGTATACTTCATGTGATCTGGCACTTACATAAGGAAACATTATGGTTTGAAATATATATAATATAGTCATTTCTATACTTTAATGTTTTATTATGTTACTAAATCATGTGGTTCATTTACTTTTGCTGCATTACTGAAGATGCATTGTTTTATTTTATTTTTATGAAAAACCATCATTGTCACTGAATAATTTGATTCTCAAATATATTAGAATTAACATGCTGCATAGAGGCAGAAGTTCCATAGACAAAAATTGCACTTATAATTTACTACAATGTTTGATTACCTGATACGATATTATATTGCTATATAAGCCTTTAAGTGAGATTTTATGACTCTATTTTTCTTTGGGCAATATTGTTTTCTTTTAATGAAACCTCACAAAAATTTAAAAATTGAGTTCATTGCTTTACTTTTAATGTGTTTAAAGGGGTAAAAAAACAAACAAACCAAAAAAAAGAAAAACAAAACAAAACAAAAAACAGGGAAACCATAGAATGATGCTCTAGACTTGTTAATACTAATACTATAAAATCAAGATATATTTTACAAAACAGAATTTAATTAAATTTTATTTCTACAAGAAGGGTTGTGATAAAGAATGGATCAGGGGTGCCTGGGTGGCTCAGTGGGTTAAGGCCTCTGCCTTCAGCTCAGGTCGTGATCCCAGGTCCTGGGATTGAGCCCCACGTCGGGCTCTCTGCTCAGCCAGAAGCCTGCTTCCTCCTCTCTCTCTCTGCCTGCCTCTCTGCCTGCTTGTGATCTCTGTCAAATAAATAAATAAAATCTTAAAAAAAAAAAAAGAATGGATCAGAAAGCACAACAAATTCAGCTAAAGTCTAAACACAAATTGTAATGTTAACTGTGTTAGATAGAACCTAAGACATACATATTATTTATTCCCTGTGATGGAATAAAGTGACCTCTTTTTAATTGTTCTGATCAAATATAAAAGGCTCACCTGACTTGGTGGTCATGAATTAAAGATGATACCAGTTATCAAAGCTGAGGTGGGTTTTTTTGCTTGTTTCCAGATATGTTCAGTTACAGAGGTATACTTGTGGGTAGCCAGAGTTTAATCCAAGTTATTTTTACTGATTTTGTACAATGACTTGAGGAAGTGATAAACATGTTGAGGTTTTATGTGAGGCAATTCTTTTACAGTTGGGCAGAATCCAAGGTAGGTTCTTAGAGAAGTAAAAACTTAAGAATGATGATTGTCAGTATCAAAAGGAGATACTTCAGGCACTGTAGGAAATTATCCCCAAATATATTGTCATTAAATACCTATATATTGTTCTTATCAATCAGAACATTGAAAAAGGCAGAATGGGGATTCCTTATATATGCTCTGTGATCTCTATAGCCTCAGGCTGAAGAATCAAAGATTGGGTACTGGAATCATCTCTCGTGCACTCACTTGTCTGATTGTTGATGGTTACTGTCAAACTGGGACCTCAGTTTCTTTCTTCAAAGCCATTGGATTGTGAAATATCCTCAAGGGGTGGTTTGGATTTCCTTACAGTGTGATATTTGGATTCAAATACAACCACTCCAAGAGAGAACAGGCTATTCAGAAGCCCTGTAACTGTTTATAATATAACCTTGGAAATTATGTAGCATCATTTCTTTTATGTTCTTTTTTTTTTCCCAGAACTTTACCTTTATAGAGCAATTTCAGATTCACAGAAAAATTGAAAGAAAGGTATAGAGATTTCCTGTATACCCTCTAAACCACACATGGATATCCTCTGGCATTATCAACATCCCCCTCCAGAGTAGTACACTTGTGACAACTGATGAACCTACACTGACATCATTATCACCCAAAGGCCACAGTTGATATTATAGGTCATTCATGGTATTACACAATCTTGTACAAAATTCATGATGCCCATGAATTTTGAAAAATGTATAATGGAATATATCTACCATTATTGTATCATACAGAGTAGTTTCCAAAAGTCTTCCGTGGTCTGCCTATTTATCCCACCCTGCTCTCTAACCCCTATCCACCATTGTCCTTTTAGTGTATTCTTTGTTTTGCCTTGTATAGAATATAATATAGTTGGAATCAAACTGAATGTAGCCTTATTAGATTGGCTTCTTTCAGTTAGTTTATGAGCTTGAAGTTTCTACATGCCTTTCCAAGGTTTTATAGCTCATTTCTTTTTAGCACCTAATAATATTCCATTGTCTGGATGTACCATAGTTCATTTATTCACTTACTAAAAGACTTCTTTGCTATTTCCATGTTTTAGAAAATGCAAATAATACCACTATAAAAACATGTGTACAGGTTTTGATGTGGATAATAAGTTTGTAATTCCTTTGGATAAATATCAAAATGCCTGATTTTTAATCACAAGGTAATAAAATGTTTAGTTTTGTAGCTAACTGCAATTGTCTTCCCAAATGCCATGCCATTTTGCATTTCTACCAGCAATGAAAGAAGGCTCCTGTTGCTCCACATTCTTACCAGCATTTGGTGTTGTCATTATTTTGAATTTAGCCATTCTAACAGGTGTGTAGGAGTATCTCATTGTTATTTTCATTTGCATTTTCTGATGACATATGATGTGAAATATCTTCTCATATCTTTATTTGCTTTCTTTGTATCTTTAGAGAGTGTCTGTTAAGGATTTTGACCATTTTTAAATCACACTGTTTTCTAATTCTTCAGTTTTAAGAATTTTTGTTTATGCATTTTGGATGATAGTCCTTCATCACAGTCCTTTAAACATATATGTCTTTTGTAAATATTTTCTCCTTGTATGTGGCTTTAATTCTCTTTCTCCCCCTGTCTCTCTCTCTTTCTTTCTTTCTTTCTTTCAAGTAGGCTCCACATCCAGCATGGAGCCCAGCATGGGTGCAAACCCACAACCCCAATATCAAGACCTCAGCTGAGATCAAGATTCAGACTCTCAACTCCTGAGCCACTTAGTTGCCCCTGTCTTATTCTCTTGATATTGTATTTATAGAGCAAAAGTTTAATTTTAATTATAAGTCCAGTTTATTTTTTGTGTGTTTGATCTAAAAAGTCATCATTATACCCAAGGTCATCTAGATTTTGTCCTGTTTTCCTCTAGAGTTTTATGGGTTTGCATTTTACTTTGATATCTGTGATCCATTTGGAGTTCATTTTTGTGAAGGGTATAAAATGTGTGTCTAGATTCACTGTTTTGCTGTGACTGCATGTGGATTTCCAGTTGTTGCAACACCATGGTCCCTTGTATTGCCTTTGCTTCTTTACCGAAGTTCGGTTGACTATATTAATGTGGATTTGTTTTTCTGGGCTCCCTTTTCTGTTCCATTGATCTATCTGTCCATTCTTTCACCAATATCCCATTGTCTCAAGTCCTGAAGTTGGGTAGTGTCAGTACACCAATTTTGTTCTTCTCCTTTAATATTGTGTTGGCTATTCTGGGATTTTTGCCTGTCCTATGAAGTTCTGAATTAGTTTTTCAATATCCACAAAGCAGATTTCTGGGATTTTTGTTGAGATTGCTTTGAATTTATAGATCAAATGTGAAGAAATTATATCATGCTAACATTGTCTTCCTATCCATGAATATGAAATATCACTTCATCTATTTTGTTGCTTTTGGTTATGTTCTTCTGAATTTGTAGTATTCTTCACATAGATCTTGTATATATTTTGTTATACTTGAGAATTAGGATGTAGACAGGTTTAGGATTAGAGCATCTCTCTGTGTATCACATGAAGGCTCAGTCTTCCCATCCCTTATTTAGTCATTTGGTGCATTACTTTATCAAAAATTGTGTTTATTTCATTTAAATTTTAAAGCTACTTAGCAAAAAATTTTGATAATAGTATCACATTAATTTAATATTCCCTGTATTTATGTTTATATATTTTTCTAACCATAATATTATTCTCTATATTCATTTTGCTCAACATTTTCCTTGTTAGACTTTTTCCTTCCCCTCAAACCATTCTCCAAGCTACGTCCTGAGTTATTATTAAATATATGTATACAAATATGTACAAATGTACATATATATGTGTATACATATATATATATATCTATATATTCCATTTACTTTATTAAGATCCTTCAGTGTTTTCTCAATATACTTAGAGTGAAACCCTGTATCACTTTCAATACTTCCATTATATGGCTCTCACTTAAAAATGAAGAGTTTCTAGGCCAAAAAATTCTTCAAATATGTCTCTTTGTGTGTGTGTGTCTGAGTCTG
The DNA here is from genome assembly GCA_003697995.1 of Taxidea taxus jeffersonii. Classification (NCBI taxonomy): domain Eukaryota; kingdom Metazoa; phylum Chordata; class Mammalia; order Carnivora; family Mustelidae; genus Taxidea; species Taxidea taxus. The sequence continues at coordinate 5,629 of RCUC01170568.1, read as the reverse complement.
TGTGTAGGATTTTAGAACTGCTACTCCTCTACATAGAAAATATGTTTTCTTCTCTTGAACTATATAGGAATAACTTTTATAGGAATAACTATTACATGTATTTTAGTTCTGTTTTCCTCATTTTCTTTATCTGAACTTGTTTCTCTTTCTGTAATTGAATATTTATTTTCATAACATAGAAATCACCATACTATATTACAGTTTTGTACTAAATTGAATTTCCTGGGTGACTGACTATAAATTCAATTAGAGATCTGTAACAGTGACTATTTTGTCTCAAAATTTATCAGTCCTGTAAAAAGTGAGCACTTGATAAATATTTGATGGAAGGGTCATTGATTATAACTGTATACTATATAAGAACTTTACTATATTTGTGTTCAAAGATAAACTAGGATAGAGGATAGAAGTGAACTAGGAGTGAGAATAACTGAATTATATAGTTTTGTCTATTATTATTAGACAGCTATAAAATTTACAAAACCACTTATATTATAACAGCCTAAGTAACTATATTCCTATATATAAAGAAACAATTGGAACTAGACAATTTTCCCCAACATAAAATGTGCTTGAGAGGAAACCAACTTTCCCTCTCAATTTTTTTTTCATTTATATACTTATAATAGTGAAAACTGGAGTCTTGCAAGCATAATCTTAGAACTGTATAAATATTCCAATTTCATATATCAAATCTTTTGTTTTAATGAACACTAGAAATGATGAGTATTTGATAAGATAATATTTTGTAAGCTTGTGTAGTATTAAGTAAACTATTAATTATTAATATAAATTAATAAGTTATATTTTTAAAATGTTCTTTCTTTGGAAAAAAATACTAGAGAAAAACAATTGCTTAGCTTAGTTCCCACATCAAATTCTGGGCTTTGGTGAAAGAGATAATATGATGAGCATCAGAACCACTTTTGACAAAGCTGTTTCTTATAAAAAATAGATGCACTTACCAGAATAAAGGGGAGAGAATACAAAGAAATTAAAAAAAGAAATCAATATGAAAAATCAGTATAATCCTTTCAATTAAATAGTAGTTACTTGTAAGTGATACACTTGCTACATTGGTAAATTACTTAGATATTACAACTTTTGTTAAAGTTGGACTTTTTTCTAGCTCTGTCTATACCAAATCCAAATCCAAATGGTCTTCAAGTGTTATCCAGAGAACAAAGGAAAAGAGGAGGAAGAGGAAGAAAAGAAAGGAAAAAGAAGAAAAAGCAAAAGAAAACTTGATTTATCTCACTTCTTTCTCCTTTGACTTTTCTTATTCAAGTGATAAAATCTGGGGAAGGACAGTAAGTTTATAGGCTCCGTTTTGATTTATCCGTTTTTATTTTGGGATCTGTCTTTTCAGCTCTAGCTATTCCTGTTGTGAACATAAATAAAGGAAACCTCATTTAAAATGGAATTGGGCAGCCCTGAAGGTGATTGTTTTAAGTGCTTTCTCTTCAAAGAGATTCATGAAGAAGACTGACAAGTACTCTAGAACACAGGATTTGATAAATTTAAGATCATAACACTGAACTAAGTAAGAATTTCCAAACCTCTAACAGAAAACTGATTGCTTTACTGTGTTGTTTTCCAAATTTAAAGGACCCCTTTTTCTCTTCTTTAAGCCATCTATAACTACTGCAATTTGGTAAAGTTTATCCCTACAACAAAGTTTGAAGCACTTACCTCCTCCTACTAGATTTCTCAAAAATCCTGGAACTCTTATCAAATATTCTTATTTTTCATGAAAAAATGTCTATTTGCATAAATTCAATACAAATCTCTTCTAACAGGATGCTCAATTCACATAGTCCCTGCTTCTTTTAATCCACAGCTGACAAAAAGGAAACATAATTTCAATACCATAAAGATCTAATTATTTCTGTTGAAAACAGCCATGCTTTGATAGCAGTGTGATCCTGGGAAACAGAGACCTTAAACATCATTTTTTGCAACTCTGAGACTTCATCTCTTGGAAAAGACATATCTAGAAAAACTTCCTTCCACCTGGTTGGAAAGACCCCTATCAATTACTGTTAACCAACCTTATACTGCCAAACTCCAGGGAATAAACTTTTGGGTTCACATGTCATATCTAATGAAAGTACCAAATCCAGACTGGTACTGCACACCAACTGATGACCTGAAAGTAAAGACTTCTAGTAACTGAAGCATACAACAGCCAAAAGAGATGGCTTTCCCAAGTTGACCAGACCATGACTCTCTTGCTGCTTTCCTGCTGCTGCTGCTTACTTTGTTTTCCCCCTCTTTCTCTCGGAGAGGCAATGCTCTGATATACAATTTTCAGTCCATTCCTAGAGAGAAACGTCTCTGACTGTTGGATCTGTCACCAGAAACTCTGATTTGTTCACAATGTCACAGACCCTTCAGTTTTACCTGCAGCTAATGTCTCTTTAGTCCAAAATGCCACTGCCAAGTTTACTTGCAAGCTTATGGGTGCTACCTCTTAGGTTAGGTTGCAACCAAGTGTTCCCATATTTTGTTTCAACCTTTCCCCAGTCATAACTACACTAGCTCAACTAAACACTTCCACCTCTGCTGCATGACCCTCGTTCCTCCACATTTATATAGATATGGTCTGTTTCCCTGCATACAAGGGAGATACAAATGAGTTTATATCTCTTTTTGAGGTTTTTATTTTTATTTTTTTTTATTTTTCTCTTTGTGAGATTTTTAGAAATGGCCTTCCTAAGAAGGGAAAAGTTCTCAGAATGTTATCTCAATTCCTCTGACGCATGGTTTGAAAGGATCAATCAGGAAATTCAAGCTAATGAATCTATCAATAACCAGACCTTGGCATCATGTTAAAGTTGTTGTAAACTCCTCATGAAATCACCAATTACAGAACATTATTTTCTGTGGTAGCTGTAAGTTAACTAACCCAAAGTTAGATCAAATATCCATTTTATAAATCTTAATGTCTTTCTGAAACTGAATATAAATTTATGACACAGTTTAGTTAATTCAGTTAATTTTTCTCACAGGTATATCTATGTAGTCTCAAAGTGCAACTATAGTAACTTGTGATTTTTGTGGATAGATATTTCAGAGGCAAATTATATATCTAATCACTGAGTAGAAGAACTTTATTCCAAAGACTTAACTCATTGTTCCTTCTTGGACATATTTGACTGTAATGAAATAAAATAAAATTTAAGTTGACATTTTATAAAATAGCATTAAATGAATGAATAGATGAATGAATTTCTAGTTTTCAGGACTAGGAAAATACATGATATCCTAGTTTAATTGTTTCATGTATAAAATCTGAAGAATGTATTTTCCAATGTCATATTCAAATGTTATAAAACTACAAACCTGCCTTTTTTTCCAGTTATTTTATTTGAAATTTGAAACACACAATACTGATATTTTAAATATATGTCAAGTCCTTTGAGTAATAATATAATATATCCTAACATTTTCTACAATATCTTAACTCATATGTTTATTTTATAAGCTTTATACACCTTTGTAAAACATTTTGCTATTTTTATGTATTCCTGGATTTTTCAATTTAATGTTACTGTGCATTAGTAACATGAATTTACAAGGGAGAAGATGTCAGATAAATTATACAAGCATAAACATCATAACTCTAAGCAAATTATGAATGCCATGGTGTTCAAATAATGGACAATTTCATTAAACAATTGGGAAATTTTAAGTCAAAACAAGATTTAAGTTAGCTTTGAAGCTTAGTCATTTATTGACTTGCCATACTTCAACTACTGGGGCGATTGCGGGGCTAAGGAATGTGGATTTCAAAAACAGATAACAATAAGTTATCATATATTATGAAAATGTTGGGATAAGCAATTGTGATCTTCACTGAAGAAGATAAAATTCAAACATGTTTAAGTGACTCTGTTAAACGAATAAAAAAATGTAAGAGAACAAAATATTTTAGGACTAATTTTATGATTGATTTTGAACAGAGGAAATAATTTAACAATTATCATATGGTTTCACTTACTTGTGGAGCATAAGAAATAACACAGAGGACATTGGGGTATGGAGAGGAGAAATGAGTTGGGGGATATCAGAGGGGGAGACAAACCATGAGAAACTGGACTCTAAGAAACAAACTGAGGATTTTGGAGGAGAGAGAGGAGGGGGGTTGAGTGAGCCTATTGGTGAGTATTAAGGAGAGCATGTATTGCATAGAGCACTGGGTATGGTGCATAAACAATGAATTTTGGAACACAAAAAAATAAAATTAAACTAAATTAAAAAAAAATTCATACACCTGTATATTCATAAAAGTTTGCACATATTTACATCATAGAAAATATACTTTAAAATGTTAACCTTAATAATAAATATTATTTCTATATTTATCATTTATTTATGATTAACAAATTAATAATTTGTTACATTATTAATAAATTAATGATAACTTTGATGTTAACCTTTTTTCAAAACAAGAATTCTACTTGTGTGGCCTATTTTTGCTTTGTAAGATAAATAGAAGAAACGAGTCATAAAAATAGGCTTCTAAATTCGATATTATTTTATTAAAAGAAAAAATATTATAAGATAAATGATAATTTATTGCAAAATATAATTATTCAAAAGGATAATATATCCAGATCATCATTCTTCTGAGATTTTCACAGCCTTTTTAGTTTACAGTAATAAAATCTCACCTTACAAATTTAACCATGAATAATCTAATAACTCACTTTCCTTACATTTTCTATCATATAAAAGTGTATAAACAACTCTGTTAGAAAATTTGCAGCTTTATAACTTGCAAACTTCATTTGCAATAAAACCAATGAATTTTTGACAAAAAATTTTAAGATTTTTTCCATTAAATGAGCATTTTACTGGATTAACATGCTATCCCTTGTCTCATTTATTTTCACTGTCAAATTTACATCCACATGTCTTTGCCCTGTAAACAGTTATTATTGAAAATAAATATTGCATTTGAACTTGAAGATGAATTTTCAATTATAGATCTAAATTATACATATATACACATACATATGTGTATGTATATATGTACATATGTATATGTGTACATATATGTATATGTGTACATACATGTGTGTGTGTGTGTGTGTGTGTGTGTGTGTGTGTGTGTGTGTGTGTATATAGGACCCCAAGCTGATGAGTAATTTCCAGGAAGTGTCACCACTTTATTTTTTTTTAAGGATTTTATTAATTTATTTTACAGAGAGAGAGACAGAGAGGGAACACAAACAGGGGGAGTGGGAGAGGGAGAAGCAGGCTCCCCACTGAGCAGGGAACCCGATGTGGGGCTCAATCCCAGAACCATGGGATCATGACCTGACCCAAGGCAGACACTTAAGGACTGAACCACCCAGCACCCCTCACCATTTTATTTTGACCAAGTTATAGCTTTTATGCTGATGAAAGTGTTGAAGGAGAGAAAAACCTGATCTTAGTACAAAGGATTAATTTCAAAAATTAGGAAGACAAATCTAAAAATAATACCTTTTACTATCAGACTATCAGTTTCATAATTTTAATTATATACATATATATACATATATAATAATATATATTGCAAGCAGGTCTTTTTAAATTTTTAATTTTTTTATTAACATAAAAAGTATTATTGCCCCAAGGG
>ML112179.1:0-22082 GCA_003697995.1 Taxidea taxus jeffersonii | reverse complement strand
AGCTTTTTTCTTTCTTTCTTTCTTTTTTTTTTTTTTGGTAATTGTTAGCTCTTATCAGTCTCAGCCAGAAAGTTTTCTCATTACCCCCTCCTCCCGCATGTCGGTCATACTCTGGGCTGCCCCCCATCACAACCTTAATATCTGCTCTGCCCCCAGCCCCAGCTGTGACCCTGCGCACCCCCCCCACCGAACTATGATCCCCATGAAGGCAGGGACCGATCAGTTATACACACAGGAGCTCAAGAAATACCTATCCAACGACTGTGTGGTGGGCACAGAGAGAGATTGAAAAGTGCAAGCAGGAACTGGGAAACAAAGCAGAGGTTCAGACAGCCCAGTGGGGCCCCAGCCCAGACGCCCACATGGATGCAGACCACCCACCCCAAAGCCCACTTTTTTAATGAAAAGGAGCCTGAAAAATGGGTGTGGGTGGGGTCATGATAACCTAGCTGGGGAGCGGGGAGATAAGGCGTCACTGCGTCGGAGGAGATAAGGAGAGACAAGAATCTCAATTCTTTCCTCCCTGCCAGGCGAGCTCCCTCTCCGTTTCTCTGGGGGAGTGAAAACGATGTAAAGAAATTCTTGCCTCAGCTCTACACACCATTTAAGAATACTTGCCTAAGTTTCTTTAACATTGTTTTAAAGTTCTTATTTATTGATTTCAGTCCTCTCTATCCCCAAGGTGGGGCTCGAACTCGCGACCCTGAGATCAAGAGTCACACGCTCCGCATCGGAGGCGGCAGCCGGGCACCCCTCACCTAAGCTTTGTGTTCACATTTCTCATCTCCTTTCAGGCCGCGTCCCTGGGGCATCTTACACCGCTTCTTGCCCGTTTTGCAGAGAAAACAGGCTCTTACAGAAGTCCCTTGCCAGAGGGCACCCGGAGAACAAGAGGCAGATTCAGGATCCAAACTGGGCTCCCCGCGTGATGGGCAGCATCTCTGAGTTCTTTGTTCTCCGGCAGGGGAGGGCCCACCTGAGGAGGAAAGGTGCCCCGTGTTCACTCTTCCCAGCCCCCCGCGTGGGTCTGGAACCCACAGGGAGCATCCCTCGGGCAGACCCAGCACAGCGGGGCCTTTGGCAGAAACACCGACACATCTCGGGGTCTTCCCGCCGCGGGGGAGCAGGCTGCCTCGGACCTGCGTCCTTCCCTCCTTCCCTCCTTCCCTCCTTCCCTCCTTCCCTCCTTCCTTCCTTCCTTCCTCCCTGGACTCCCTCGTCCAGCGAATGTGGCCTCAGCCGCGCAGTGCAGGAGCCCAAAGATTCGGAAGGCCCTCGTGGAGGCGGGACGGAGCCGGCCCCTCCGTGGTGGGTGCTGGCGCTGGAGGGGTGAGACCCCAGACGCGGGAGGGCTGACTGGATGGCAGGTGGAGTCGGGACGTTACCTCCAGGTCACCGGGAGCCGTGGAAGGCTCGGGAGGGAGAGCTGGGAAAGTCAGATAAAAACTCAGATGGGGGTGGGGAAGGGGGCTGTGGGCTCCGAGGCAGGCCGGGCCGCGGGGGCTGGGAAAGCAGTGCGGAGCACACACGCCCCCGTGAGAGCAGGGGTGAGATTTGCGGGGAGGATCCCAGAAGGTCCTGCCTTGAGAGAGGATGTGAGAAAGGAGAGTTGAATGCCTGCCCTCAGGAACAGGATAGAGACAGGCTTCGGGTCCCGAGAGATCCGGACAGACTTTGATGTCCCCAGAGCGTCCCAACTGCCCCCCCTCCGCTGGGGATCGGATGTCCTGGTGGCCCCAGTCCAGCTGCGGGTGGGAAGGAGGGGGGTTCACTTTGATCTTCTCTCAGACCAGGCTCCGGAAGACTAGGAGCACGGGAGGGGGAGGAGGAGGGCGCAGGGAGGAGGGAAGGGGAGGGAGAGTTCCCAGAAACTGAAAAACAGCCAGGAACTTTGCTTAGATCCCAGGGTGGCTGTGGGTCAAACCCAGGTGGTCCCCGGCAAGCCCGCAAGCATCAGTTTCCCTTTCTGTGAAGTGGGCACGAGAGCAGCCGTGCTGAAGAGGGTCACAGGGTGGCAGGTGCGGATTCAGCCTGCGGATCAGGGTTTGCCAGCCTGGGCGGCACTGACACAGGCATCGGCTCACTCTCTGTGGTGGGGGGCTTCCCGGGCATCACAGACAGACACAATTATCGTCCCACTTTGCGGAGGGGCTGGCTGGGGCACAGCTGTGGTAGATGGCTCAAGTCACACATCTAGGGCTCAGGGCCACCTCCCTGACCTTCTGAGGGTCCTGCAGCAGCCAGGGGTGCCCCGTCCTCAGAGGACTGAGGCCCCCGCCCCACCCCCCTTTTTTGGGGCAGCTGTGATCCCTGCTTCCCTGCTGTGTCCTCAGCCCTCCATCATCCCTCCCAGTGGACCCCTGTGTTACATCTGTCCCTAATAAAGCCGGAGGAGGGTTGGGGTGTCCCAGGAATGCCAACCGCACCCTGATTCTTCCAGGGGGTTAAACTACCTCCTGTCGAGAGTAAGAATCACGAACTCCAGTGGGACGCACAGCTACAACCCAGCGATTCCGTGTCTTCTGACCTCTCCCGGAAAAGCAGGCCATGGTGAAAGTCCTAACCCCCCAGGACCATGGAATTCAACATTTGGAAATAGGGTCATTGCCGAGGTGGTGGGTTAAGACAATGGCACGTGGGGCAGTCGCCTGTGGACCCAACACAAGTGGAAAGCTGGGCGCACACACTCAGGGAGAAGCCAAGAGGCAATGAAGGCAGAGAGATCGGGGTGACGCTCGGACCAGCCAACAACACCCGGCAGGGCCAGCGACCCCCCCGGAAGCTGGGAGAGCCTGGGGCGGATTCTCCCCTAGGACCACAGAAGGGACAAACTCTGAGTTCCTGCGTGTAGGAAAAATTTTAGTAAGAAGTGGAATATTTGCATAATAACAATTTCAAAAGTGAAAGTTTAGGCCATTCTTTTTTTTTATTTATTTATTAGTTAGAGAGAGGGAGAGAGAGTGAGCACAGGCAGACAGAGAGACAGGCAGAGGCAGAGGGAGGAGCAGGCTCCCCGCCGAGCAAGGAGCCCGATGTGGGACTAGATCCCAGGACGCTGGGATCATGACCTGAGCCGAAGGCAGCCGCTTAACCAACTGAGCCACCCAGGCGTCCCAGTTTAGGCCATTCTTAATGGATCTTGTACTTCTGGGACTGCAAATTGGGATTCTGTACCTGGCTTCTTGCTGGACAAAATTTCCCAGGTAGGCACAGAAATGATGCAAAGAAACGAACACGAAATTTATGACTTTAGACAGCTGGGGCCATTGGTTTTACTGAGGTCTAGCTTTTATTTATTTATTTTTTTAAGATTTTATTGATTTGAGAGAGAGAGATCATGCAATTGGGGAGAGGGGCAGAGGGAGAGGCAAAGGGAGAGAATCCCAAGCAGATTCCATGGTGGGAGCGGAGCCCTTTGCTAGGCTCAGTCTCATGACCCTGAGATCATGACCCTGAGATCATGACCCTGAGATCATGACCCTGAGATCATGACCTAAGCTGGAACCAAGAGCTGGTCACACAACCAACTGAACCACCCAGACGCCCCCACTGAGGTCTAGGTTTTGAGAGAACTTTATGCTGCTAAGGAAAAACAAGGGACGTCTGGCTGGTTCAGTCTGTGGAGCTGGTGACACTTGCTCTTGGAGTCATGAGTTCAAGCCCCACATTGGGTGTGGAGCCTACTTGAAAAAAAAGGGGAAAAAAGGGGGTTTAAAATTTCAGGGCAGAAAGGATCTGCTGTTAAATGCATGAAGGATATAAAGTCAAATGGTTTAAATGCTGCTTCTTATGGTGGCTTGTGTGGGGGTGCGGGCAGGTCTGGACTGTGTGGACTGAAGACCCCTTTATTCTTTCTAGAGACTATCCACGAGGCAAGATACCTTTCTTGATGTCAAGGAGTGGCAAATTGCTTTCAAAATCAACCTCAGGGGAGCCTGAGGGGCTGGGTCGGTTAAGTGTGGGACTCTGGGTTTTGGCTCAGGTCATAATCTTGGGGTCCTGGGATGGAGCCCCGCTATGGGCTCCCCACTCTGTGCGGAGTCCGCTAGAGATTGTCTCCTCTCCCTCTGCTCCTCCCCTGCTTCATCTCTCATTCTCTCTTTAACACAAATATACATATATTTAAGATTTTATTTGTTTACTTGACAGATCACAAGCAGGCAGAGAGGTAGGCAGGGGAGGGGGGAAGCAGGCTCCCCGCGGAGCAGAGAGCCTGATGCGGGGCTCGATCCCAGGACTTTGGGATCATGACCTGAGCCGAAGGCAGAGGCTTAACCCACTGAGCCACCCAGGCGCCCCTATATTTGTAATCAACCTCGGAACACTTCCTTTCTTTTTAATGTACAGGGAGACCCCTGAGTTTCTCGTGTGGGAACTTAGGAGCGGGGAGGATAGTTTCTAGCGCACCCCCTTGTCAATCAAGCCAAAGAGGCGGGGCTTGGAGCGCAGGGCTTGCCCCACCTTCCTGCTGGGACTTCTCACCCACCTTGTTTTAAGAGAGCGGACAGAGGCGACCGTGGTGCGTCCCGCCAAGCCGCCGAGCGGGGGCTGGAATCTGGGTCTGTCAAGATTCCTAGCCCTGGGCTGCCTCTTGCAGAAACAGGTGTGTTGAGACTGAATTCATATACCGTACAATGCAAGCATTTATTATTTTTTTTAAGATTTTATTTATTTATCTGACAGACAAGAGCACAAGTAGGCAGAGAGGCAGGCAGAGAGGCAGAGGGGGAAGCGGGCCCCCTGCAGAGCAAGGAGCCCGACGATCCCAGGACCCTGGGATCATGACCTGAGCCAAAGGCAGACACTTAACCAGCTGAGCCATTCAGGCGCCCCCTGAGGCCTTTCCTGTATTTACAGTTGTGCAACCATCACTGCAGTCTAATTTTATTATATTCTGATCCCTCAAAAAGAAACTCCGTGCCCATCAGCCGTCTCTCCCCATCCATTGTCCCCACGAATTCTCCAGGCCCAGGTAACCGCTCATTTGCTGTCTCAATGGATTTGCCTGTTCGGGACCTTTCATATGAACAAAGCCACACACTTGTGGTTTTTTTGTGACTGGTATCTTTCACGGAGCCTCGTGTCTTCAAGATTCACCCCTGTTGCAGCATGAATCAGCAATTTAGTCCTTTTCCCTTTTTCAAGTTTATTTATCTTAATGATCTCTACACCTAACATGGGGCTCGAACTCACACCCGGAGATCAAGAGTCGCGGGCAACTCCGACGGGGCCAGCCAGGTACCCTTAATGTATTCCTTTCTATGGCCACTAACGTTCCGGTAGATGAATGGACCACATTCTGTCTATGGACATTCTGTTCATCGACGGATGGGCATTTGGGTTGTTTCTCCTTTTCGGCCGTTGTGAATCGTGCCAGCTGTGAACGTTCGTGTGCAAGTGTGGACACGTGTTCTTGATATACCTTGATATACCTTGAGTCTCTTGGGTATATCCCTAGGCATGGGATTTCTGGATCACATGGTAACTTCATGTTCAAGGTTTTGAGGAACTGCTTGGCTGTTTTCCAAAGCCCTTGCCTCTGAGAAATGTACTGTATCTCCTCATTTGTTTATTCAGCAAATCTGGTTGAGTAGCTCCTAGACGTGCTGTTCTAGAAGCTTCGGAGTTAAAAACCACAGGCCCATGAAAGAACCACTTAGGCCACATCACCAAAGTGGGGCTTAATACCGACTAACTGGGGCTCAGACCTCCCCCAGAGACATGAAGTCTTCATGCGTCAGCTGGGAGCTTTCCCTCTCCACCCCAAAGGAAAAGGAGAGAATCTGCGTTAATTAGACCTCCTGCTCTCCCCCCTGCTAAGGGAAGGTGACCTTTCGAGGAGGAACAATCCTTTCTTCTCTCTTGCTAAGAACGTCCTTGCCCCGTCTTCCATCCCATACAACCCCCCATTTTGTAGCACTCTTTGCAGCTCCCATCTACTTGCTGCATGGCATGCACAGAGCCAATGACATCTTCAAATCTATTCTGCTAAATGTTCTTTAGTGTCTGGCTGGCTCGGTCATGCGGAGCATGTGATTCTTGATCTCAGGGTAGTGAGTTCAAGCCCCACATAGGAGGTAGAGATTTCTGAAATAAATGAAGCAAAAAAAATTTTTAACAGAGGAGGCAAACACATGGAGAAAAATTAAGACAGGGTGTACAGGGTAAACCTCATTGAGAAGGTGACATTCGAGCAAAGATTAAGCAGTGAGCCAGGCAGGTAATCAGGAGGAAAGGGGACAAGAGGTGCAAAGGCCCAGGGGCGGTGTGTGTGTGTGTGTGTGTGTGTGTGAGAGAGAGAGAGAGAGAGAGAGAGAAATGAAATGGACGTATTTGTATTTGAGGAACATCAAAGAGGCAGAGAAGGGAAATGAGGGCAGAGTGGTGATGTGGACAGGTCGTTTGGGGTCTAATAGGACATCGTGAGCATTCAGTGACCCCAACTGTCACCCTGAGAGTAGGGGAAGTCCCAGCTCAGGCCATAAGACCACACTGCCGCAGTGGGGGTAGGGCGGGGAGGGACGGGCGGCCCCCCAAATCCCAGAGCAGAGCCTCCCGCCCCTACATCTCCACGAGCTCCTTGCAGCCTTCTTGTCTCACTTCCTCTTTCCAAACGCTTTCAGCCCAGTTCTGGACCTCAGCTCCGCAGCATCCCTGCCTCCCCGTCCTAAACGTGGTGCAAGCTCTCCGTTGCACGGGGGGAAAGCAGAGCCGCAGGGGAGAGCAGCCCGTGCCGGCTCACCGCGGGACTAGGCTCAGCGGGGGGCCGGGGGCCCTAAATTCAGTGCATAAATTGGCTAACTTCCCCGCCAGGTTTGCAAGATACTAAGACAGGTCCCACCTTGTCCTGGGGCGGGTGGGGGGAGCGGGGAGACCTTAACCCCCTTTCCTAGCAACTGGCCGCCGTTTCCATGGCAACTGGGGAGGGGCCCGATCTGGCCCTGCAGGTCTGGGGATCCCTCAGGGGCGGGGAGTCTCGCCTTCACTCGGAGAGGAGGAGTCCGAGCCGCGCCTACTGGCCCTTTAAGGGGCTCCGCCCGGCCAGGCCTCAAAGCGCCCTGATTGGTCCCGAGAGCGGCCGAGCGCAGCCGAACTTGACGCACCCGCCCGCACCCTTCCCTATCCACCTCCCACGCGGCCCAGCTGTTGCCCCAGCCAATCGCCGGCCGGCGCGCCAACCTTCATCTGCATGGTCACGCCCCAGGGAAAGACTGCGCCCAATCCGACAGCTCTCGGAGGCCGTATTAGCATGCCGGGGGCGGGGCGAGCGGCGGGGGCGGGCTCGGGGCGGTTGGTTGGAGCGTCGCAGCAGCAGAGAGGTCCGGGAAAGTTTCTTTGGAGGTGAAAACAGCCGCGGAACTCGGGGCCCTGCGAGGGGGTGGGGGCAAGGGGGGGCCCTGGGGCCGGGGAGGGGCCCCTCCCGGACCGGGGCAGGGTGGGCCGGCCCTTCCGGGGGGCGACCGCCCAACAAAGGATCCCCGGGGCGGCCGCCCTCGAGGGCCTCCCCGCCCCTGGATCCGGCCCCCCCAAACACCCCGGGCCCGGCATTCCGGAGCTCCCCCGCCGGGCCACCCCGTCGGCGGCTCGGGCGCCCCTCACTCGGCCACGCGTCTGCCTTCCAGGTGGGGCCGGGAGCGGCCATGTCCCACGGCTCCAAGCAGCCCGGCGCGGCCGCCGCGTGAGTGCGACATCCCCTCCCCCAGCCCACTCGGGGCTGCAGCCCAGCCCCCGCCCGCCCCGTCGGAGCTCCTCGCCCCGCGCCCCTCAGGGTCCTGACTCCCCCCACACTGCCGGGGCAGGACCTCCCCCTTGCGTCCCCACCGGCCTCTCCCCGCCACTCCCCGGCTCCGTTCCTCCCAGGGGTCCCTACGGCCCCCCAGAGCTCCTGCCCGGTCCCGCGGGTTAATGACCCCCACAGACCCCAGAGATCCCTACGGCCCCCCCAGAGCTCCTGCCCGATCCCGCGGGTTAATGACCCCCGCAGACCCCAGAGGTCCCTACGGCCCCCCCCAGAGCTCCTGCCCTGTCCCGCGGGTTAATGACCCCCAGCAAACCCCAGAGGTCCCTACGGCCCCCCCAGAGCTCCTGCCCGGTCCCGCGGGTTAATGACCCCCGCAGACCCCAGAGGTCCCTACGGCCCCCCCAGAGCTCCTGCCCGGTCCCGCGGGTTAATGACCCCCTGCAGACCCCAGAGGTCCCTACGGCCCCCCAGAGCTCCTGCCCGGTCCCGCGGGTTAATGACCCCCGCAGACCCCAGAGGTCCCTACGGCCCCCCCAGAGCTCCTGCCCGGTCCCGCGGGTTATGACCCCCGCAGACCCCTCCTCCCAGGACTCGGGCCCCCTCCGTGCCAGCTCCGCGGTCGGGGATGGAGGTGAGGATGGGGGTGACCCTGGCGTCCCGTGGCTCCAGGCCGGCGGGCGGCAAGGCCCCGGGACAGCATGGGGGCTTCGTGGTGGCTGTCAAGCAAGAGCGCGGCGAGGGCCCCCGGGCCGGCGAGAAGGGGTCCCACGAGGAGGAGGTGAGTCCCGAGTCCCTGCGAGGTGGTGGGGGAGGCTCAGGGACTCGCCCGTAGCCTGGAAGCCCCACCCCGGGCTAGATTTGAATTCGCTGTGGCCCCGCCCACAGCCCAGATTCTCCGGGGGATGGTGAGGCCCCGCCACGTGCCACGCCCCCAAGAGAGCCTCTGCCACTAAGCCCAGGCTCCGCCCATCGCCCAATACCAGCTCCGCCTACTACCCTGTGGGAGGCACCTTCCCGTCGTCCTGTGGGTCCTTCCTCCCACCGAGGCCACGCCCACTGCAGAGGCCACGCCCACAAGTGGGGCCTAACCCTGTCCCAGATGCCCAGGGCCCGAGACCTCGGAACCCCGCCCTCTCCCAATCCTGGGCCTTGACCGAGTCGTACCTGCAGGCCTTCCCGGCCCTGTCTCCTGGGTAGGCCCCGCCCACCCCCTCTAGCCCTCTCCCAGCCCTCCAGGCCCCTCCCAATGGCGCGGTCCGGTTCTGCAGCCGGTGAAGAAGCGCGGCTGGCCCAAGGGCAAGAAGCGGAAGAAGATCCTGCCAAATGGGCCCAAGGCACCGGTCACCGGCTACGTGCGCTTCCTGAACGAGCGGCGTGAGCAGATTCGCACGCGCCACCCAGATCTGCCCTTTCCCGAGATCACCAAGATGCTGGGTGCCGAGTGGAGCAAGCTGCAGCCGGCCGAGAAGCAGGTGTGCAAGGCGGGGGCTGCCCCAGGACCACTGACCTTGGCCCGACCCACTCGGACACTGCCCTGCAGCTACATCCCCCAAAGGACAGAATGTGGAGGGTCCTTGCTCCCGCCTGGAGAACTGCCCACTCAGGAGCTCTCCCCAGCAGGCTGAAGCCAGGGGAGGCCAGCAATAGGCAAGGATCGGCGTAAAACTTAGTAACGTGGATAGGTGCGAGGAAGTAAGGGTGAGGACCGGATTTTTATGGGCTACCTTCCGGTTTTCAGGTCCTGGTGATTAACTGAAAATTGCAAAGATCTCAAGGAAACAGACCAGTAGTTTGCGCCCTCTGAGTGGGGTGTCAGCAAGCGAAATGGGTGCGGGGGGGGCATTCCCCCTGGAGATGGGCACCTGCGGTCAGACAACAGGGAGAGGTTGAGAACAGCGGGAGTTTGGGGGGAGGGCGCTGAGCCCCTGGCCCAGGAGGCAGGTTTTGTCTCCAAGGCCAATAGGGAGCTACGGGAAGGTGGGGCACAGCGAGCTGAGTGAGCCAGATGGGGTGTTGGTGGCGGAGGCCTGCCGCCCCTGCCCCTGGGCCCGGCCGAGCCTCCCGCTGCCCCACCAGCGGTACCTGGACGAGGCGGAGCGGGAGAAGCAGCAGTACATGAAGGAGCTGCGCGCCTACCAGCAGTCAGAAGCCTACAAGATGTGCACGGAGAAGATCCAGGAAAAGAAGATCAAGAAAGGTGGGAAGGGACCCAGCCCCCAGGCAGCTGGGCGCGGTCTCAGAGACAGGTGGCCCCAGGCAGACCCAGCCGCCCTCCTTTGTGGGACTGCCCTAACCAGACTGAGTGCTGACCTGGGGGCACACAGACACTAGGGGGCCGAGGCACGAGCCTGGCCCCGGACGGGTAGGGCTAACTGGGGAGGTAGGGTATCCCAGGTAGGGGGGAGGGCACTCGCAAAGCACTGTGTGGGCTCAGGGAAGACCCGCGGGGTGGGCTGATCGTGCCCTCCTCCCTCCCCCACCAGAAGACTCGGGCTCTGGGCTCATGAATACCCTCTCGAATGGACACAAGGTAAGTACTCCTCCTGCAAGGGCCATGGCTGGGCGAGAAAGGTCTGGAGGTCATGAGACCCCCCCGGGTGAGCCACCAACTCATGGGCGCAGGCGGGTGCCCCTCCTCCAGGCGTGCGGGCAGAGATGGGGCCGCTTGCTTGCACGTCGTGGAAAGTTGTTCAAAGGACTTCAACCGAGCTGACCAGAGGAATCCCTCCCAAGCTGGAGGGGTTTTGGCAGAGGGGTTTTGGCGGACCCCTCAAAATTCGTCACCTTGTCCTGTTGTCCCAGGGTGGGGACTGTGATGGCTTCTCCACCTTCGACGTCCCCATCTTCACTGAAGAGTTCTTGGACCAAAACAAAGGTGAGCACTGACCAGGGGTTCCTGGGGAAGCGGGTGCCAAGGCTGGAAGTGGCGGGTGGGGGGGACTGACCACTCGAAAAAGCAGAGGCGCCCACCTCTCCGCCCTCCGGAGCTGGAGGCAGAGCGGGGACAGCCGGGGGGGCGGGGGGGACGACGCCAGGCTCTGACCCGGCTCCCCCACGCCGTAGCGCGGGAGGCGGAGCTGCGGCGCCTGCGCAAGATGAACGTGGCCTTCGAGGAGCAGAACGCCGTGCTGCAGAGGCACACGCAGAGCATGAGCAGCGCGCGGGAGCGGCTGGAGCAGGAGCTGGCGCTGGAGGAGCGGCGGACGCTGGCACTGCAGCAGCAGCTCCAGGCCGTGCGCCAAGCGCTCACCGCCAGCTTCGCCTCGCTGCCGGTGCCCGGTGCGGAGGCCCCGCCCCCGAGCGCCGGCCCCGCCCGCCGCGCCCCACACCCTATAGCGGGCGAGCTCCGCCCCGCCGGCCCCGCCTCCCGGCCCCGCCCCCGCCGCTTGGAGGCCGGACCGCACACACCCCGGCCGGCCCCGCCCCCGGCCGTGCGCCTCCAGCTCCGAATGGCCCCGCCCCCGCGTAGGCTGAGAACGCGCCCCCCCTCGCTGACCCCTGCCCTCGCCCGCACGGCCCGTGACCCCCTTCCTCCTTGGCCCTCCGCGCTCTGGCCTCCCCTGACCTTGGCTACTTTCTCCTCCCCAATTTGTAAGCCGGCCCTCCCCCGCCCCCCCGCCCCCGGCCCGGGCCTCGCCCCCACCACTTTCCATCTTCTGCCCCATCCGATGCCGCCCACGCGCCTCGCCTCTGGCGCCCTCCCCGGGGCCCTGCCCTTGGAGACCCACCCCCGCCTCTGACCTCTGCTTCTGTGGGGCCCCGGCCACGTCGACTCCGCCGCTTGGCTCGCGTGACCGCTCCCTGCCCTCCTCCAGGCACGGGCGAGACGCCCACTCTCGGCACCCTGGACTTCTACATGGCCCGGCTGCACGGCGCCATCGAGCGCGACCCCGCCCAGCACGAGAAGCTCATCGTCCGCATCAAGGAGATCCTGGCCCAGGTCGCCAGGTGTGTGTCGCGGCGGGTCACCCCCGGGGCTCTGCGCGGGGGTTGGGGGGCCACTTGGGGCTAGACCTGCCTTGGGCCCCGCGGAAATGACTGGATTTCGCCCTCCGACGGGGTTCCGGGGGTCGGGGCGCTGCCGGGTGGCCTCGGGCTGCAGGATCTTATTCCGAGGGCAGCGCCCACACGCGATCTACCAGGTGGGGCTTATTTGCTGCGGGCAGCCAGTGGCCAGACCGCTCGGGGGCGCCGGTCCCATTGGGGACGTTATGAATGCAGCTGGGCTGGATATGCCAGTCCCCTTCGGGCCTGTGGGATCCACTGGGGGGACCAGGACTTCCCCACAGCTGCTCGGGGCTTTTTCTGGGCGGCTTCCAGCTGCCGGGGTTAGGGGGGATTGATTCCAGGCCCCCACTATGGCATTTGGAAGAACAGTGGATTGGTGGGTTCTGGTGACCCCCATCCTGGGGTTCAGGGCTGATAAATGATGGGGGTTCCCCATCACAAGCCGCTCTTCTCTCCTGTCATAGTGAGCACCTATGAGGGTGTCTGCTGCCCGACGGATCCAGAGAAGACCGCCTTTGGTCACGGCCCCTTCCCCACCCCAGGGAGGAGGATTGGGGGTCCACCTTTTGGGGTCATGCCCAATCCTGCACCTTGGGGGCTCCAGCCCCCCCAAAATTAAATTTCTACAGCATCCCTCTAGTTCTCGATTCCCCCAGCAGCCTGACCCCAGAAAAATTACCTGCTGTACATGAAACGCCTAGAACCCAGAGCCCCGGGGCCCAGCAAGGCTCGCTCCCCTTGCACAACACACTACAGGGATATGGGAGCACCACAGGGGCTGCGGAACCCAAGACACAAGGGGACCCGCAGCCGCTGGCACACCCAGGGTGGGGAGGGTACACACGCTCTCCTGGACCGGCCCAGGGACAGGGTAGAAAACCCCACACCTGCCACGCTGGGACCCCCAGCAGGTGCTCACTGCAGGCTCCCCCTCACCCTGAGGCAGGCACGCTGCAGAGACCTGGTCTCATACTTGAGGTGGGGTCCTCTGCTTGTGGCCTGCCCCCCAGAATTGGGGGGGTTGGTACTGACCGCCCCTCCCTCATCCAGCCAAGGGACCCTTGTCGAGGCAGCTTCTGCCTTTGCTCAATCTGGACTTTTTAAATAAAGAAAGTGGAATTTGAATTTCCAAGCTTGTGAATGTTTTGGGGGTGGGTGGGAGGTGGGCTAGAAGGTGTGCCCAAGGCCCCCAAGATGCCCCTGCTGGGTGTCTCGGGCCTGTCCTCCACCAGTGCCTGGCAACCACTGACCCCCCCCTTCTGTCTGGAGGAGCCTGGTCTGGGCGTGTCACACAGGTGGACTCACACTTGTGTGGCTGTGTCTGGTTCCCTCCCTGAGTGTTGTGGGCTCGGGGTCCATCCCCGGGGCAGCGCGTGGGCGCCTCACTCCTTTTCGTGACTAAGTAATACTCCGATGCGTGGACGGGCCACATGCTGTTACCCCTTCTCTGCGGATGGACGTTCTGGTGGTTTTGGCTCCTGGGAGTCTAGTGTGGAGCACGTGCGGCCGTTGGAACACCTGCTTTCAATTCTGCAAGCTGTCTTCCCGGGCGCGGAACCGCTGGTCCTGGGGATGTTCCGTGCAGGATTTCGGAGGAATGCTCTCTGCGGCTTTCTGTGTGATGCAATATTTAAGCCATCTTAAAATTTTTGGAGAATAATTTGACAACCGGGATGTTGAATCATGTCCCCTCAAAAGATACACTGAGGCCCTAAACCGCAGCCCTCAGAATGTGACCTTATTTGGAAATAGGGTCGCTGTGGATATAATTAGTAAAGGATGAGGTCATTGGGAGTAGGGTGGGCCCCTGATCCAATGTGACTGGTGTCCTTATAAGAAGACAAAGATGCGGACCCAGACACAGGAGACAGCCATGTGATCACAGAAGCAGAAGGAACAATGAAAGCTGCCAAAAAGCGCCAAGGAGGGCCAGCCACCACCAGAAGCGAGGACAGGCAGGGAAGGGCTCTGCCGAGGTCTCAGTGGGAGCCCGGTCTTGCTAACGGGCCCCTGGCACCAAGAAAGTAAATCCCTGTTGTTTTAAGCCCTATGGCCACGCCGGGAGACTAATAAAACCAGATACTGTCACCTCCCCACCCCAGGTCCCTTGTCCCCCTCCCTCCACGGCACAGGTACCCTTGTCCCAAATTTGGAGTTTTTCACGCAAGCCTTTCTATAACTCAGCACATAAGCCTGTTTTCCCAAAAGAGTACGGTTTTGGTGGGGTTTGGTTTTTCTCCTTTAGTTTTTAAAGGTTCTAAAGTGTACAAATCTGTGGTTTCTAGTATATGGACAAAGTTGTGCAACCATCAGCGTGAAACCGATGTGTGGAACCAATGGAGTCACCCAGATGCCCCCCAGAGCCAAAATTCTTGCTGTTGGATGCCGCCGTGCTGTGGTCCCAGGGAATTGTTACAGATGCTTCCTGGTGCCCATAGCCGCCTTCCCTCTTTCTTCATCTGTAACCTGGGGGTTCATTAATTTCCTCACCAAAGATCGCCTGAGCGCCTGCTGTCTGCCAGGCACGGAGCACCAGGATCCACCCAGGGGGGAAAGAGACCAGGGCCCCCGCCCTCTTACAGCGGACATTCTAGTCCTGGGGACAGCCAGGATACAAGATGAGTGAGTAGAACAGCTGATCTCTCCGATAATGCTCAATGCCAGGGAGAAAAATCTGGGAAAGGAGATTGAGAGAAGGAGGATGCAACCTTTGAGCAAGTAGCTGAGGGAGGTGAGGGAGGAAACTGCATGGATGATTGGGAAATGACTTTCAGGCAGAAAGAACACATGTGCAAAGGCCCTGGGGCAGGACCCAGCCTGGCATTAGAAAGAAGGCAAAGAGGCCAAGTATATCTGGAGCAGCAGAAGTGAGGGGGAGATGGGGAGGAAGGGAGGGCAGGGAGGGGATGGGGCAGGTTGTGCAGGGCCTGGTGGGCTTCAGGGAAGCCTGGTGGGCCTCAGGGAGGACTCGACCCCCCCCCAGGAGGGAGCACTGGAAGGATGTGGCTGAGGTTATCCCGGGGTACCTGTCCTGCCCCCTTGGAGGGTTGTTGCAAGGATTAAATAAGCACCCAGCGGCCGGTGAGCACTAGGCACGCTCAGCTGTTCTCGTCCTCATCAGTCATCCCTGCTTTCCCCTAGTCTGCAGCTCAGGGCCCCAAGGGCTGCCTGGGGTCCCCTGGGAGCGCGCAGCTGGTGCTGACAGGGCCCGGACACCTGGGGCCGAACCCCCCCTCCGCAGCCCGCGGTGTCGCCTTCCCGGGCGGCTCGGGTTCCCGGATCCCCTTACCCTAGCGGCTCGACTGTCGCGCCCTGGGCCGGGGGAGGGGAGGCTGCAGGAAGCGGCGGATCCGGCGGCGACGGCGGTGGCGGTGGCCGGGGTGGCCCAGCTCCTCCGGCCATGGAGAGCGCCGCGGCCCAGGAGACCCGGGGTGCAGAGGCCCCGCGCCCGGCCGCGCCCCCGCCCTCGCCCGCGGAGCCCCCAGCCGCGCCCCGCGCGCGTCCACGCCTGGTCTTCCGCACGCAGCTGGCGCACGGCAGCCCCACGGGCAAGATCGAGGGCTTCACCAACGTCCGCGAGCTCTACGCCAAGATCGCCGAGGCCTTCGGGATCGCGCCCACTGAGGTGAGGACCCCCGAACCCCCGCCCCCCGCCAGCGGGGGAGCCCCACCCGTCCGACCGGGGATAGGGGTGGAGCCTGGAGCCGGGGACCGGGGGCTCCGGATCACCCCCTCCTTGGATGGAGGGGATCCGATCACCAGATCTCGAAGACACACCCCTCAGATCCTGGGGTACTCATACTCCTGGGGTGCGAAGAGAGACCCTGCGCAAAAGAGGAGCCCGGGTTAGGGTTAGTGGGTCCCCAGGCTGTCCAGGAGCCCACTGCGCTGAACCAGCTGAGAGCGGATCCCAGCCCTCGGGGAAGAGTAAGCGCGTCCATGGTTCCTGGGCGCCGCTGGGGCTGGGGTTCCGGGCAGCCGCCTTCCAGGTGCAAAGTCGGAGGCCCCAGGGGTCAGGGGCTGGGCTGCAGGGCTGTATGACTCGCAGCCCCCAGGGGGCGCCAGTAGATTCAGAATCGACTGAAAAAGTTGGGCTGGAGGTCAGGACACCAACTGGTTAAAACTGGAAGACGGGAGGATGGAGGAGGGGTCCCTTCCTGCCCACAACCCCCTTATCACCCTGCTCCCCGTTCGGAGGGTCTAAGATTCCTTCTGGACCCCCGCCCCATTCTGCAGGTCTCAGGTCCAGCCTTTTCCCCGAGGGCTGGGATCCTGGTGGGTGGGTGACCAGACCCGTTTCATGCCTCTTTGTGCCTCGGTTTCCCTCTCGGGCTCCTGAACCCATCACCCTGGTTGTTCTGCACAGAGGGCAATGAGCGTTGTCATTAATTCTGGACTCCCCCTCCCCTTGGGACAGATCTTATTCTGTACCCTGAACAGCCACAAAGTGGACATGCAGAAACTCCTGGGCGGCCAGATAGGGTTGGAGGACTTTATCTTTGCCCATGTGCGCGGCGAGACCAAGGAGGTAGAGGTCACTAAGACCGAAGACGCCCTGGGACTGACCATCACGGACAATGGGGCCGGCTACGCCTTCATTAAGGTGCTTGCGGGAGGGCGGGTGACTTCTGGGTGCTCAGGGACCTGGGATGAGCCGCTGCCCCTCTCCGGTCTAACCTGGGCTCTGGGAAGCCGAGGGGAGGTGGCTGGGCTGGCCCCGTGAGTGACTCTGGGTCCCCGCAGAGGATCAAGGAAGGTAGCATCATCAACCGGGTCCAGGCTGTGTGCGTGGGCGACAGCATCGAGGCCATCAACGACCACTCCATCGTTGGCTGCCGCCACTACGAGGTAGCCAAGATGCTCCGGGAGCTGCCCAAGTCCCAGCCTTTCACCCTGCGCCTGGTGCAGCCCAAGAGAGCCTTCGGTGAGGGCCACCTGGGGTCCAGGGGGCGGGGGGGGGTGAGGAGCTCTTCCAGAAGCGGGTTCTCTGGATGCCAGTACAGTGGAGCATGGGTGGGGGGAGATGGGACAGGATGGAAGGTTCTAGATGCCTCTGGCGACACGACAGGGGGCTTCTGGCAGTGTCAGGAATAGGTAGGTAGTTTCTAGATTGTTGGAGTCCATCCAGAGGTGGGGGCAGAGAGGTTTGGAAAGATCAGGATAGGAGAAGGAGGCGTCTGGACCTATTTTGGCTGTGGTTCTAGAGAAGGTTTTTCCAGGTGTGTTCTAGAACCGTACTTTTTAAAAATTTATTTATTTATTTATTTGAGAGAGAGTCAGCAGGAGCAGGGGGAGGGGCAGAGGGAGAAGCAGACTCCCCGCTGAGCAGGGAGCCCGATGCGGGGCTCGATCCCAGGACCCCAGGATCATGACGTGAGCCGAAGGCCGATGCATAGCCACCCAGTTGCCCGTAGAACGGTGCTTTCCAAAGAGAGGTCTGTGACCTGTCTGTGCATGAGATAAGGGACTTGCTCTCCAAGAGGGTTTCCCCAGTTTAGCACTAGGACATCTGGCCCAGCTCATTCCCTGAAGTGGGGGCCACCCTGGGCACAGTAAGATGTTGGGCATTGCCCCTGGCTTTGCCCCAGCAGATGCCAAAGGCAACCCTCAGGTTGTAACAACCAAAATGCCTGCAGATATGGTCAAGGTCACCTGGGGGTGAAATCACCCGCCCTGCCCCGGGTCGAGAACCCCTGCGTTAGAACGCAGGCTGCCGTGTTTAGTGGCGGGTGTGCTTTCTTAATAGCCAAGACTTTCTCAAGGAAAGAATCAGCACGCTGCTTTCCATTCCTGCACTACCTTCTTATTTCATTATGGACTGGCCCTTTGAGCTGCGTTCTCTCCGGCAAGACGTTCTAGAAGCACCCAGGCACGTCTGGAGGGAGGTCCTGAGGAGAAGGGGACGGGGTGGGGTTCCAGATCTGCCACTGCGCAGAAGTGGACGCTGAGAGCCGTGCCCAAACGTTAGAAGGACTGAGTGCTAGACAGTCTTTTCTAGACCGACCCTCTGGCTACAGGAGGGTCTCAAGCAGTCCATTCTAGAAAGTCATTTTAAAAAGAGGAGGGGGGCACCTGGGGGGCCCAGTGGGTTAAGCCTCTGCCTTCGGCTTGGGTCATGACCTCAGGGTCCTGGGATCGAGTCCCGCATCGGGCTCTCTGCTTGGTGGGGAGCCTGCTTCCCCTCCCTTCTCTCTGCCTGCCTCTCTCTTGCTTGTGATCTGTCAAATAAATAAATAAATAATCTTTTAAAAATAAAAAAATAAAAATAAAAAGAGGAGGGACAGGTTGCGCCTAGGAGGCTCAGTCAGGGGAACACATGACTCTTGATCTCAGGGTCATGAATTCGAGCCCCATGCTGGGAGTAGAGATTATTTTAAAAACGTTAAAAAATAAAAATAGGGGCTCCTGGGGGGTTCGGTTGTTAACCATGTGTCTTGGGCTCAGGTCGTGATCTCGGGGTCCTGGGATCGAGCCCTGCTTCCGGCTCCCTGCTTGGTGGGAAGCCTGCTTCTCCCTCTCCCACTCCCCCTGCTTCTGCTCCCTCTCGCTGTGTCTCTCTCTGTCAAATGAATTTTTAAAAAAATCTAAAATCAATCAATCAATAAATAATAAATAAATAAAATTTTTAAAAAGAAGGGAGGCTTGGAGGAAGCAAGAATTCTCAAGCAGGGTCTCTGAGGGTTCACCCCTGGATGTAAGGAGGGCTTTGAAAGATAAGAAGGTTCTAGAAAGGCCCGGCTGGCAGCTTCTGAGTGCTTACACAGATGCGGACCCGCCCAGACATATGCACCCCCCTCCCCCGCTCTGTCCCTTCCAGATATGATTGGCCAGAGGAGCCGGAGCAGCAAATGTCCCATGGAAGCAAAAATGACCAGTGGGAGGGAGACCCTGCGTCTTCGTTCTGGGGGGGCTGCCACAGTGGAGGAAATGGTGAGTGAGGGGGAAGGGAGTCTTCGGGGGCCTTGCACGGAGCATTCGGTTGACTCAGTGGGGCCGTGGGTAAGAACCTTCATCAAGCCTGCTCCCCTCCCTGCGAAATGGGGCCTCGTGGCAAGGCAGGACAGGAGCGGTGGCACGGGGGCCGGGCTGGTCTGGAGGGATCCCAGGCTTCTGACCCTCCCTGGGGGCCCTCCACCCCCTCCCCCAGCCCAGCGAGTTCGAGGAGGAGGCGTCTCGGAGAGTGGACGACCTGCTGGAGAGCTACATGGGCATTCGGGACCCAGAGCTGGGTAAGGGGCCAGGGTAAGCCCGGTGGACCCTAGGGGGGGAGGGTAGCCCACAGGGAGGAGTCGGAGGCCCCAGGAGCACCTCACCCGCCTTCCCTCCCGCTTGGCCACAGCAGCCACCATGGTGGACACCTCCAAGAAGACGCTGAGCGTCCAGGAGTTCGCGCACCGTTTAGATTCCGTCTTGGGCGAGTTCGCCTTCCCGGACGAGTTTGTGGTGGAGGTGTGGGCCGCCATCGGCGAGGCCAGGGAGGCCTGTGGCTAGTCTGCCCCGGGGCTGAGCGCAGCCCCAGCCCAGAACCCAGCCCCCCGCCCCTGCCCGCCCAGCCGGTTCCTGAAGCCCAGCTCGGCACCAGGGCCCAGCCCAGATCTGAGACCCGGCCTCGCTCTAGAGCCCAGGCAGGCTCTGGGACCGAGCTTACCACTGGAAGCCCTACCAACTTCAAGACCAATCCCAGCTCTGAGGCCAAGCCCAACTCTAGACTCCAGGCCAGCTCTGAGGCTGAGTTCGGCTCTGGAATCCAATCCACTTCTGAGACCCAACCCGGGCCAAAGTCCCAGCCCCCCTCTAGAGCCCAGGCCAGCTCTGAGACCGAGTTCACCTCTCGAACCCCTGAGAGGTCAAGTCTCAGCTCTGAGGTCAAGTCTTGCTCTAGAACCAGGCTCAGTTCTGAGACCCAACCCGGCTCCGAAACCCAGCCCTTCCCTAGAACCCAAGATGGCTCTGAAGCTAGACCAAGCTCAGAAACCAAGTTAAGTTCTGAATCCCAGATAAGTTTTAAGAAACAGCCCAGCTCTGAGATCAGTCCCAGTTCCAGAAGCCAGCCCAGATCTGTGTCCAAGCCCTGCCACAAAACTCAACCTGATGGGGGAACTCAAGACAACCGCATGATTCAGCCGTACCTAGATGCCCCGTCTAGCTCAGGAACTCCCGTTAGTTCTGGAGCCCAGGTCAGACTCAAGAAACAATCCAGCAACAGTAGCCATCCAGGCTCAGGACCGGAAGACGGCTCCCAAACCCAGCCCTGCTCACCAGCCCAGATGCTTGCTGCAGCTCAGTCCAGACCCAGATCCCAGCCTTGCTCTAAAGCCCAACTGCCCTCAAGTACTCACCAGCATCCCGGGGCCTGGTCCGGTTCCAGCGATGAGTCCAGCTCAGAGACTGAGCCCAGTTCCAGACCCCAGCCTCGGGCTACAACCAGACCCATCTCCAGAATTCAGACAAGCTCCGGAACCCCATGCACTTCTGAGGCAAGGCCCGCCTCCAGAGCTCAGCTGGATGCCAAGCCCCGCTCTCACTGCAGAGCGCAGACCAGCTCTAGAATACCATCTAACTCTGGGACCCCGACCGGCTTCAAGGCCTGGGCCATTTCCAGAGCTTGGTCCAGCTCAGGCAGTCCACCCAGCTCCAGAACTCAGCTCCGTCCTGAGGCACGGACTGGGTCTGAAACCCCATCCAGCTGCCAACCACAGTCAGTTGCCGAGAGCCCGCTGAGTTCCAGAATCCAGCTAAACTCTGGAATCCGGCCTAGCCTTGGGACCCAGACAGAGACAGCAACAGACTTAAGCCCCACAATTCTGTTTAGCTCTGAAAGCAGGCCCAGCTCCAAGACCCAGACTTGTCTGGGAGCTCAGTCAACCTCTGGGACTCAGTGTACCTCGGAAACCTTACCAAGTTCTAGACACCAGCTGCAGGCCACAGCCCAAGGTAGCTCTGGTGTTGAGCTGGACTTCGGGAAGCAGACCAGCTCTGGAACTCAGCCAAGCTCCAGGATTCACTCCAGCCCAGAGACCCAGCCCAACTTGGAAACCCAGAGTGATTCCAGAAC
Source organism: Taxidea taxus jeffersonii (assembly GCA_003697995.1). Classification (NCBI taxonomy): domain Eukaryota; kingdom Metazoa; phylum Chordata; class Mammalia; order Carnivora; family Mustelidae; genus Taxidea; species Taxidea taxus. The sequence goes on along the minus strand of ML112179.1, from coordinate 1,278 downwards.
ACAGCCTATTTCTGAAACCCAACCCAGCTCTAGAACCCTGATCAGTTCTGGAACCCAGCTCAGTCCTGAGACCCAGTCCACCTCAGTGACCCAGCCCAGTGCAAGATTTCAGCCCAGCTCCAGGATTCAGCTCAACCCTGAGACCCAGCCCAATTCTGGAACCCAGAGCAGTTCAAGAACTCAGCCCAGCTCTGGAACTTACCTTAATTCTAGAACCCAGCCTGTTTCTGGAACCCAGTCCAGCTCCAGAACCCAGACCAGTTCTGGAACCCAACTAAGCTCCAAGACCCAGCCTAGCTCTGGGACCCAGAGCAGTGTAAGAATTCTGCCCAGCTCTGGAGCCCAGCTCAGCTCCAGAACTCTGTTCAGCCCCGAGACCCTGCTCAAATCTGAGACCCAGCTCGGTCACGGGATTGAGTTCAGCTCAGAGACACAGCCCATCTCCGGAAGACAGCTCAGTTCAAGAATGTTGCCTAGCTCTGGAATTCACCTTAGTTCTAGAATCCAAACTTTTTCTGGAACTCAACCCAGCTGCAGAGACCAGAGTAGTTCTGGAACCCAGGCCAGCTCTGGGACCCAGAGCAGCACAAGAATTCAACCCAGCTCTAGGGCCCAGCTCAGCTCGAGAACCCAGTTTTCCTCTGAGACGTGGCTCAGCTCTGAGATTCAGCTCAGCTCTGGAACCCAACCCAGCTCCAGAACCCTGATCAGTTCTGGAACCGAGTTCAGTCCTGAGGCCCAGTCCACCTCAGAGACGCAGCCCAGTACAAGAATTCAGCTCAGCCCTGAGACCCAGCCCAACTCTGGAACCCAGAGCAGTACAGGAACTCAGCCCAGCTCTGGAACTTACCTTAGTTCCAGAACCCAGCCTGTTTCTGGAGCCCAATCCAGTTCCAGAACCCAGACCAGCTCAAAGATCCAGCTCAGCTCTAGAAATGGATTCCACCTACAGACCTCTGGCCTTGACCCTAGAGCCCAGGCTGATCTCACTCCCCCAGCCCAACATCAGCCCCCAGGCCCGCCTCCCAGAGTCCTGACTCTGGCCCCTAGCATAGTCGCTCAGCCGCAGCCCCAGCCCCATGATCTGGTACACAGAACGCAGGCCAACAGCGGCGTGGGCCGAAGCCCACCAACTTTCCACCTGGCCTCACAGCCGCAGATCCCCTCAGCCCCCCAGAAACCAGCCCTCTTCCCCAAGCCCCAGCTAGGACCCCAGAAGTCCACCCCACCCACCATATCTGTCTCTTGTTCGGCTCCCAGGGTGGCCCTCCTGAACTC
>ML112178.1:0-21970 GCA_003697995.1 Taxidea taxus jeffersonii | reverse complement strand
AGCTTTTTTCTTTCTTTCTTTCTTTTTTTTTTTTTTGGTAATTGTTAGCTCTTATCAGTCTCAGCCAGAAAGTTTTCTCATTACCCCCTCCTCCCGCATGTCGGTCATACTCTGGGCTGCCCCCCATCACAACCTTAATATCTGCTCTGCCCCCAGCCCCAGCTGTGACCCTGCGCACCCCCCCCACCGAACTATGATCCCCATGAAGGCAGGGACCGATCAGTTATACACACAGGAGCTCAAGAAATACCTATCCAACGACTGTGTGGTGGGCACAGAGAGAGATTGAAAAGTGCAAGCAGGAACTGGGAAACAAAGCAGAGGTTCAGACAGCCCAGTGGGGCCCCAGCCCAGACGCCCACATGGATGCAGACCACCCACCCCAAAGCCCACTTTTTTAATGAAAAGGAGCCTGAAAAATGGGTGTGGGTGGGGTCATGATAACCTAGCTGGGGAGCGGGGAGATAAGGCGTCACTGCGTCGGAGGAGATAAGGAGAGACAAGAATCTCAATTCTTTCCTCCCTGCCAGGCGAGCTCCCTCTCCGTTTCTCTGGGGGAGTGAAAACGATGTAAAGAAATTCTTGCCTCAGCTCTACACACCATTTAAGAATACTTGCCTAAGTTTCTTTAACATTGTTTTAAAGTTCTTATTTATTGATTTCAGTCCTCTCTATCCCCAAGGTGGGGCTCGAACTCGCGACCCTGAGATCAAGAGTCACACGCTCCGCATCGGAGGCGGCAGCCGGGCACCCCTCACCTAAGCTTTGTGTTCACATTTCTCATCTCCTTTCAGGCCGCGTCCCTGGGGCATCTTACACCGCTTCTTGCCCGTTTTGCAGAGAAAACAGGCTCTTACAGAAGTCCCTTGCCAGAGGGCACCCGGAGAACAAGAGGCAGATTCAGGATCCAAACTGGGCTCCCCGCGTGATGGGCAGCATCTCTGAGTTCTTTGTTCTCCGGCAGGGGAGGGCCCACCTGAGGAGGAAAGGTGCCCCGTGTTCACTCTTCCCAGCCCCCCGCGTGGGTCTGGAACCCACAGGGAGCATCCCTCGGGCAGACCCAGCACAGCGGGGCCTTTGGCAGAAACACCGACACATCTCGGGGTCTTCCCGCCGCGGGGGAGCAGGCTGCCTCGGACCTGCGTCCTTCCCTCCTTCCCTCCTTCCCTCCTTCCCTCCTTCCCTCCTTCCTTCCTTCCTTCCTCCCTGGACTCCCTCGTCCAGCGAATGTGGCCTCAGCCGCGCAGTGCAGGAGCCCAAAGATTCGGAAGGCCCTCGTGGAGGCGGGACGGAGCCGGCCCCTCCGTGGTGGGTGCTGGCGCTGGAGGGGTGAGACCCCAGACGCGGGAGGGCTGACTGGATGGCAGGTGGAGTCGGGACGTTACCTCCAGGTCACCGGGAGCCGTGGAAGGCTCGGGAGGGAGAGCTGGGAAAGTCAGATAAAAACTCAGATGGGGGTGGGGAAGGGGGCTGTGGGCTCCGAGGCAGGCCGGGCCGCGGGGGCTGGGAAAGCAGTGCGGAGCACACACGCCCCCGTGAGAGCAGGGGTGAGATTTGCGGGGAGGATCCCAGAAGGTCCTGCCTTGAGAGAGGATGTGAGAAAGGAGAGTTGAATGCCTGCCCTCAGGAACAGGATAGAGACAGGCTTCGGGTCCCGAGAGATCCGGACAGACTTTGATGTCCCCAGAGCGTCCCAACTGCCCCCCCTCCGCTGGGGATCGGATGTCCTGGTGGCCCCAGTCCAGCTGCGGGTGGGAAGGAGGGGGGTTCACTTTGATCTTCTCTCAGACCAGGCTCCGGAAGACTAGGAGCACGGGAGGGGGAGGAGGAGGGCGCAGGGAGGAGGGAAGGGGAGGGAGAGTTCCCAGAAACTGAAAAACAGCCAGGAACTTTGCTTAGATCCCAGGGTGGCTGTGGGTCAAACCCAGGTGGTCCCCGGCAAGCCCGCAAGCATCAGTTTCCCTTTCTGTGAAGTGGGCACGAGAGCAGCCGTGCTGAAGAGGGTCACAGGGTGGCAGGTGCGGATTCAGCCTGCGGATCAGGGTTTGCCAGCCTGGGCGGCACTGACACAGGCATCGGCTCACTCTCTGTGGTGGGGGGCTTCCCGGGCATCACAGACAGACACAATTATCGTCCCACTTTGCGGAGGGGCTGGCTGGGGCACAGCTGTGGTAGATGGCTCAAGTCACACATCTAGGGCTCAGGGCCACCTCCCTGACCTTCTGAGGGTCCTGCAGCAGCCAGGGGTGCCCCGTCCTCAGAGGACTGAGGCCCCCGCCCCACCCCCCTTTTTTGGGGCAGCTGTGATCCCTGCTTCCCTGCTGTGTCCTCAGCCCTCCATCATCCCTCCCAGTGGACCCCTGTGTTACATCTGTCCCTAATAAAGCCGGAGGAGGGTTGGGGTGTCCCAGGAATGCCAACCGCACCCTGATTCTTCCAGGGGGTTAAACTACCTCCTGTCGAGAGTAAGAATCACGAACTCCAGTGGGACGCACAGCTACAACCCAGCGATTCCGTGTCTTCTGACCTCTCCCGGAAAAGCAGGCCATGGTGAAAGTCCTAACCCCCCAGGACCATGGAATTCAACATTTGGAAATAGGGTCATTGCCGAGGTGGTGGGTTAAGACAATGGCACGTGGGGCAGTCGCCTGTGGACCCAACACAAGGGGAAAGCTGGGCGCACACACTCAGGGAGAAGCCAAGGGGCAATGAAGGCAGAGAGATCGGGGTGACGCTCGGACCAGCCAACAACACCCGGCAGGGCCAGCGACCCCCCCGGAAGCTGGGAGAGCCTGGGGCGGATTCTCCCCTAGGACCACAGAAGGGACAAACTCTGAGTTCCTGCGTGTAGGAAAAATTTTAGTAAGAAGTGGAATATTTGCATAATAACAATTTCAAAAGTGAAAGTTTAGGCCATTCTTTTTATTTATTTATTTATTAGTTAGAGAGAGGGAGAGAGAGTGAGCACAGGCAGACAGAGAGGCAGGCAGAGGCAGAGGGAGGAGCAGGCTCCCCGCCGAGCAAGGAGCCCGATGTGGGACTAGATCCCAGGACGCTGGGATCATGACCTGAGCCGAAGGCAGCCGCTTAACCAACTGAGCCACCCAGGCGTCCCAGTTTAGGCCATTCTTAATGGATCTTGTACTTCTGGGACTGCAAATTGGGATTCTGTACCTGGCTTCTTGCTGGACAAAATTTCCCAGGTAGGCACAGAAATGATGCAAAGAAACGAACACGAAATTTATGACTTTAGACAGCTGGGGCCATTGGTTTTACTGAGGTCTAGCTTTTATTTATTTATTTTTTTAAGATTTTATTGATTTGAGAGAGAGAGATCATGCAATTGGGGAGAGGGGCAGAGGGAGAGGCAAAGGGAGAGAATCCCAAGCAGATTCCATGGTGGGAGCGGAGCCCTTTGCTAGGCTCAGTCTCATGACCCTGAGATCATGACCCTGAGATCATGACCCTGAGATCATGACCCTGAGATCATGACCTAAGCTGGAACCAAGAGCTGGTCACACAACCAACTGAACCACCCAGACGCCCCCACTGAGGTCTAGGTTTTGAGAGAACTTTATGCTGCTAAGGAAAAACAAGGGACGTCTGGCTGGTTCAGTCTGTGGAGCTGGTGACACTTGCTCTTGGAGTCATGAGTTCAAGCCCCACATTGGGTGTGGAGCCTACTTGAAAAAAAAGGGGAAAAAAGGGGGTTTAAAATTTCAGGGCAGAAAGGATCTGCTGTTAAATGCATGAAGGATATAAAGTCAAATGGTTTAAATGCTGCTTCTTATGGTGGCTTGTGTGGGGGTGCGGGCAGGTCTGGACTGTGTGGACTGAAGACCCCTTTATTCTTTCTAGAGACTATCCACGAGGCAAGATACCTTTCTTGATGTCAAGGAGTGGCAAATTGCTTTCAAAATAAACCTCAGGGGAGCCTGAGGGGCTGGGTCGGTTAAGTGTGGGACTCTGGGTTTTGGCTCAGGTCATAATCTTGGGGTCCTGGGATGGAGCCCCGCTATGGGCTCCCCACTCTGTGCGGAGTCCGCTAGAGATTGTCTCCCTCTCCCTCTGCTCCTCCCCTGCTTCATCTCTCATTCTCTCTTTAACACAAATATACATATATTTAAGATTTTATTTGTTTACTTGACAGATCACAAGCAGGCAGAGAGGTAGGCAGGGGAGGGGGGAAGCAGGCTCCCCGCGGAGCAGAGAGCCTGATGCGGGGCTCGATCCCAGGACTTTGGGATCATGACCTGAGCCGAAGGCAGAGGCTTAACCCACTGAGCCACCCAGGCGCCCCTATATTTGTAATCAACCTCGGAACACTTCCTTTCTTTTTAATGTACAGGGAGACCCCTGAGTTTCTCGTGTGGGAACTTAGGAGCGGGGAGGATAGTTTCTAGCGCACCCCCTTGTCAATCAAGCCAAAGAGGCGGGGCTTGGAGCGCAGGGCTTGCCCCACCTTCCTGCTGGGACTTCTCACCCACCTTGTTTTAAGAGAGCGGACAGAGGCGACCGTGGTGCGTCCCGCCAAGCCGCCGAGCGGGGGCTGGAATCTGGGTCTGTCAAGATTCCTAGCCCTGGGCTGCCTCTTGCAGAAACAGGTGTGTTGAGACTGAATTCATATACCGTACAATGCAAGCATTTATTATTTTTTTTAAGATTTTATTTATTTATCTGACAGACAAGAGCACAAGTAGGCAGAGAGGCAGGCAGAGAGGCAGAGGGGGAAGCGGGCCCCCTGCAGAGCAAGGAGCCCGACGATCCCAGGACCCTGGGATCATGACCTGAGCCAAAGGCAGACACTTAACCAGCTGAGCCATTCAGGCGCCCCCTGAGGCCTTTCCTGTATTTACAGTTGTGCAACCATCACTGCAGTCTAATTTTATTATATTCTGATCCCTCAAAAAGAAACTCCGTGCCCATCAGCCGTCTCTCCCCATCCATTGTCCCCACGAATTCTCCAGGCCCAGGTAACCGCTCATTTGCTGTCTCAATGGATTTGCCTGTTCGGGACCTTTCATATGAACAAAGCCACACACTTGTGGTTTTTTTGTGACTGGTATCTTTCACGGAGCCTCGTGTCTTCAAGATTCACCCCTGTTGCAGCATGAATCAGCAATTTAGTCCTTTTCCCTTTTTCAAGTTTATTTATCTTAATGATCTCTACACCTAACATGGGGCTCGAACTCACACCCGGAGATCAAGAGTCGCGGGCAACTCCGACGGGGCCAGCCAGGTACCCTTAATGTATTCCTTTCTATGGCCACTAACGTTCCGGTAGATGAATGGACCACATTCTGTCTATGGACATTCTGTTCATCGACGGATGGGCATTTGGGTTGTTTCTCCTTTTCGGCCGTTGTGAATCGTGCCAGCTGTGAACGTTCGTGTGCAAGTGTGGACACGTGTTCTTGATATACCTTGATATACCTTGAGTCTCTTGGGTATATCCCTAGGCATGGGATTTCTGGATCACATGGTAACTTCATGTTCAAGGTTTTGAGGAACTGCTTGGCTGTTTTCCAAAGCCCTTGCCTCTGAGAAATGTACTGTATCTCCTCATTTGTTTATTCAGCAAATCTGGTTGAGTAGCTCCTAGACGTGCTGTTCTAGAAGCTTCGGAGTTAAAAACCACAGGCCCATGAAAGAACCACTTAGGCCACATCACCAAAGTGGGGCTTAATACCGACTAACTGGGGCTCAGACCTCCCCCAGAGACATGAAGTCTTCATGCGTCAGCTGGGAGCTTTCCCTCTCCACCCCAAAGGAAAAGGAGAGAATCTGCGTTAATTAGACCTCCTGCTCTCCCCCCTGCTAAGGGAAGGTGACCTTTCGAGGAGGAACAATCCTTTCTTCTCTCTTGCTAAGAACGTCCTTGCCCCGTCTTCCATCCCATACAACCCCCCATTTTGTAGCACTCTTTGCAGCTCCCATCTACTTGCTGCATGGCATGCACAGAGCCAATGACATCTTCAAATCTATTCTGCTAAATGTTCTTTAGTGTCTGGCTGGCTCGGTCATGCGGAGCATGTGATTCTTGATCTCAGGGTAGTGAGTTCAAGCCCCACATAGGAGGTAGAGATTTCTGAAATAAATGAAGCAAAAAAAATTTTTAACAGAGGAGGCAAACACATGGAGAAAAATTAAGACAGGGTGTACAGGGTAAACCTCATTGAGAAGGTGACATTCGAGCAAAGATTAAGCAGTGAGCCAGGCAGGTAATCAGGAGGAAAGGGGACAAGAGGTGCAAAGGCCCAGGGGCGGTGTGTGTGTGTGTGTGTGTGTGTGTGAGAGAGAGAGAGAGAGAGAGAGAGAAATGAAATGGACGTATTTGTATTTGAGGAACATCAAAGAGGCAGAGAAGGGAAATGAGGGCAGAGTGGTGATGTGGACAGGTCGTTTGGGGTCTAATAGGACATCGTGAGCATTCAGTGACCCCAACTGTCACCCTGAGAGTAGGGGAAGTCCCAGCTCAGGCCATAAGACCACACTGCCGCAGTGGGGGTAGGGCGGGGAGGGACGGGCGGCCCCCCAAATCCCAGAGCAGAGCCTCCCGCCCCTACATCTCCACGAGCTCCTTGCAGCCTTCTTGTCTCACTTCCTCTTTCCAAACGCTTTCAGCCCAGTTCTGGACCTCAGCTCCGCAGCATCCCTGCCTCCCCGTCCTAAACGTGGTGCAAGCTCTCCGTTGCACGGGGGGAAAGCAGAGCCGCAGGGGAGAGCAGCCCGTGCCGGCTCACCGCGGGACTAGGCTCAGCGGGGGGCCGGGGGCCCTAAATTCAGTGCATAAATTGGCTAACTTCCCCGCCAGGTTTGCAAGATACTAAGACAGGTCCCACCTTGTCCTGGGGCGGGTGGGGGGAGCGGGGAGACCTTAACCCCCTTTCCTAGCAACTGGCCGCCGTTTCCATGGCAACTGGGGAGGGGCCCGATCTGGCCCTGCAGGTCTGGGGATCCCTCAGGGGCGGGGAGTCTCGCCTTCACTCGGAGAGGAGGAGTCCGAGCCGCGCCTACTGGCCCTTTAAGGGGCTCCGCCCGGCCAGGCCTCAAAGCGCCCTGATTGGTCCCGAGAGCGGCCGAGCGCAGCCGAACTTGACGCACCCGCCCGCACCCTTCCCTATCCACCTCCCACGCGGCCCAGCTGTTGCCCCAGCCAATCGCCGGCCGGCGCGCCAACCTTCATCTGCATGGTCACGCCCCAGGGAAAGACTGCGCCCAATCCGACAGCTCTCGGAGGCCGTATTAGCATGCCGGGGGCGGGGCGAGCGGCGGGGGCGGGCTCGGGGCGGTTGGTTGGAGCGTCGCAGCAGCAGAGAGGTCCGGGAAAGTTTCTTTGGAGGTGAAAACAGCCGCGGAACTCGGGGCCCTGCGAGGGGGTGGGGGCAAGGGGGGGCCCTGGGGCCGGGGAGGGGCCCCTCCCGGACCGGGGCAGGGTGGGCCGGCCCTTCCGGGGGGCGACCGCCCAACAAAGGATCCCCGGGGCGGCCGCCCTCGAGGGCCTCCCCGCCCCTGGATCCGGCCCCCCCAAACACCCCGGGCCCGGCATTCCGGAGCTCCCCCGCTGGGCCACCCCGTCGGCGGCTCGGGCGCCCCTCACTCGGCCACGCGTCTGCCTTCCAGGTGGGGCCGGGAGCGGCCATGTCCCACGGCTCCAAGCAGCCCGGCGCGGCCGCCGCGTGAGTGCGACATCCCCTCCCCCAGCCCACTCGGGGCTGCAGCCCAGCCCCCGCCCGCCCCGTCGGAGCTCCTCGCCCCGCGCCCCTCAGGGTCCTGACTCCCCCCACACTGCCGGGGCAGGACCTCCCCCTTGCGTCCCCACCGGCCTCTCCCCGCCACTCCCCGGCTCCGTTCCTCCCAGGGGTCCCTACGGCCCCCCAGAGCTCCTGCCCGGTCCCGCGGGTTAATGACCCCCACAGACCCCAGAGATCCCTACGGCCCCCCCAGAGCTCCTGCCCGGTCCCGCGGGTTAATGACCCCCGCAGACCCCAGAGGTCCCTACGGCCCCCCCAGAGCTCCTGCCCGGTCCCGCGGGTTAATGACCCCCTGCAGACCCCAGAGGTCCCTACGGCCCCCCAGAGCTCCTGCCCGGTCCCGCGGGTTAATGACCCCCGCAGACCCCAGAGGTCCCTACGGCCCCCCCAGAGCTCCTGCCCGGTCCCGCGGGTTATGACCCCCGCAGACCCCTCCTCCCAGGACTCGGGCCCCCTCCGTGCCAGCTCCGCGGTCGGGGATGGAGGTGAGGATGGGGGTGACCCTGGCGTCCCGTGGCTCCAGGCCGGCGGGCGGCAAGGCCCCGGGACAGCATGGGGGCTTCGTGGTGGCTGTCAAGCAAGAGCGCGGCGAGGGCCCCCGGGCCGGCGAGAAGGGGTCCCACGAGGAGGAGGTGAGTCCCGAGTCCCTGCGAGGTGGTGGGGGAGGCTCAGGGACTCGCCCGTAGCCTGGAAGCCCCACCCCGGGCTAGATTTGAATTCGCTGTGGCCCCGCCCACAGCCCAGATTCTCCGGGGGATGGTGAGGCCCCGCCACGTGCCACGCCCCCAAGAGAGCCTCTGCCACTAAGCCCAGGCTCCGCCCATCGCCCAATACCAGCTCCGCCTACTACCCTGTGGGAGGCACCTTCCCGTCGTCCTGTGGGTCCTTCCTCCCACCGAGGCCACGCCCACTGCAGAGGCCACGCCCACAAGTGGGGCCTAACCCTGTCCCAGGTGCCCAGGGCCCGAGACCTCGGAACCCCGCCCTCTCCCAATCCTGGGCCTTGACCGAGTCGTACCTGCAGGCCTTCCCGGCCCTGTCTCCTGGGTAGGCCCCGCCCACCCCCTCTAGCCCTCTCCCAGCCCTCCAGGCCCCTCCCAATGGCGCGGTCCGGTTCTGCAGCCGGTGAAGAAGCGCGGCTGGCCCAAGGGCAAGAAGCGGAAGAAGATCCTGCCAAATGGGCCCAAGGCACCGGTCACCGGCTACGTGCGCTTCCTGAACGAGCGGCGTGAGCAGATTCGCACGCGCCACCCAGATCTGCCCTTTCCCGAGATCACCAAGATGCTGGGTGCCGAGTGGAGCAAGCTGCAGCCGGCCGAGAAGCAGGTGTGCAAGGCGGGGGCTGCCCCAGGACCACTGACCTTGGCCCGACCCACTCGGACACTGCCCTGCAGCTACATCCCCCAAAGGACAGAATGTGGAGGGTCCTTGCTCCCGCCTGGAGAACTGCCCACTCAGGAGCTCTCCCCAGCAGGCTGAAGCCAGGGGAGGCCAGCAATAGGCAAGGATCGGCGTAAAACTTAGTAACGTGGATAGGTGCGAGGAAGTAAGGGTGAGGACCGGATTTTTATGGGCTACCTTCCGGTTTTCAGGTCCTGGTGATTAACTGAAAATTGCAAAGATCTCAAGGAAACAGACCAGTAGTTTGCGCCCTCTGAGTGGGGTGTCAGCAAGCGAAATGGGTGCGGGGGGGGCATTCCCCCTGGAGATGGGCACCTGCGGTCAGACAACAGGGAGAGGTTGAGAACAGCGGGAGTTTGGGGGGAGGGCGCTGAGCTCCTGGCCCAGGAGGCAGGTTTTGTCTCCAAGGCCAATAGGGAGCTACGGGAAGGTGGGGCACAGCGAGCTGAGTGAGCCAGATGGGGTGTTGGTGGCGGAGGCCTGCCGCCCCTGCCCCTGGGCCCGGCCGAGCCTCCCGCTGCCCCACCAGCGGTACCTGGACGAGGCGGAGCGGGAGAAGCAGCAGTACATGAAGGAGCTGCGCGCCTACCAGCAGTCAGAAGCCTACAAGATGTGCACGGAGAAGATCCAGGAAAAGAAGATCAAGAAAGGTGGGAAGGGACCCAGCCCCCAGGCAGCTGGGCGTGGTCTCAGAGACAGGTGGCCCCAGGCAGACCCAGCCGCCCTCCTTTGCTCCTTTGTGGGACTGCCCTAACCAGACTGAGTGCTGACCTGGGGGCACACAGACACTAGGGGGCCGAGGCACGAGGCACGAGCCTGGCCCCGGACGGGTAGGGCTAACTGGGGAGGTAGGGTATCCCAGGTAGGGGGGAGGGCACTCGCAAAGCACTGTGTGGGCTCAGGGAAGACCCGCGGGGTGGGCTGATCGTGCCCTCCTCCCTCCCCCACCAGAAGACTCGGGCTCTGGGCTCATGAATACCCTCTCGAATGGACACAAGGTAAGTACTCCTCCTGCAAGGGCCATGGCTGGGCGAGAAAGGTCTGGAGGTCATGAGACCCCCCCGGGTGAGCCACCAACTCAGGGGCGCAGGCGGGTGCCCCTCCTCCAGGCGTGCGGGCAGAGATGGGGCCGCTTGCTTGCACGTCGTGGAAAGTTGTTCAAAGGACTTCAACCGAGCTGACCAGAGGAATCCCTCCCAAGCTGGAGGGGTTTTGGCAGAGGGGTTTTGGCGGACCCCTCAAAATTCGTCACCTTGTCCTGTTGTCCCAGGGTGGGGACTGTGATGGCTTCTCCACCTTCGACGTCCCCATCTTCACTGAAGAGTTCTTGGACCAAAACAAAGGTGAGCACTGACCAGGGGTTCCTGGGGAAGCGGGTGCCAAGGCTGGAAGTGGCGGGTGGGGGGGACTGACCACTCGAAAAAGCAGAGGCGCCCACCTCTCCGCCCTCCGGAGCTGGAGGCAGAGCGGGGACAGCCGGGGGGGCGGGGGGGACGACGCCAGGCTCTGACCCGGCTCCCCCACGCCGTAGCGCGGGAGGCGGAGCTGCGGCGCCTGCGCAAGATGAACGTGGCCTTCGAGGAGCAGAACGCCGTGCTGCAGAGGCACACGCAGAGCATGAGCAGCGCGCGGGAGCGGCTGGAGCAGGAGCTGGCGCTGGAGGAGCGGCGGACGCTGGCACTGCAGCAGCAGCTCCAGGCCGTGCGCCAAGCGCTCACCGCCAGCTTCGCCTCGCTGCCGGTGCCCGGTGCGGAGGCCCCGCCCCCGAGCGCCGGCCCCGCCCGCCGCGCCCCACACCCTATAGCGGGCGAGCTCCGCCCCGCCGGCCCCGCCTCCCGGCCCCGCCCCCGCCGCTTGGAGGCCGGACCGCACACACCCCGGCCGGCCCCGCCCCCGGCCGTGCGCCTCCAGCTCCGAATGGCCCCGCCCCCGCGTAGGCTGAGAACGCGCCCCCCCTCGCTGACCCCTGCCCTCGCCCGCACGGCCCGTGACCCCCTTCCTCCTTGGCCCTCCGCGCTCTGGCCTCCCCTGACCTTGGCTACTTTCTCCTCCCCAATTTGTAAGCCGGCCCTCCCCCGCCCCCCCGCCCCCGGCCCGGGCCTCGCCCCCACCACTTTCCATCTTCTGCCCCATCCGATGCCGCCCACGCGCCTCGCCTCTGGCGCCCTCCCCGGGGCCCTGCCCTTGGAGACCCACCCCCGCCTCTGACCTCTGCTTCTGTGGGGCCCCGGCCGCGTCGACTCCGCCGCTTGGCTCGCGTGACCGCTCCCTGCCCTCCTCCAGGCACGGGCGAGACGCCCACTCTCGGCACCCTGGACTTCTACATGGCCCGGCTGCACGGCGCCATCGAGCGCGACCCCGCCCAGCACGAGAAGCTCATCGTCCGCATCAAGGAGATCCTGGCCCAGGTCGCCAGGTGTGTGTCGCGGCGGGTCACCCCCGGGGCTCTGCGCGGGGGTTGGGGGGCCACTTGGGGCTAGACCTGCCTTGGGCCCCGCGGAAATGACTGGATTTCGCCCTCCGACGGGGTTCCGGGGGTCGGGGAGCTGCCGGGTGGCCTCGGGCTGCAGGATCTTATTCCTAGGGCAGCGCCCACACGCGATCTACCAGGTGGGGCTTATTTGCTGCGGGCAGCCAGTGGCCAGACCGCTCGGGGGCGCCGGTCCCATTGGGGACGTTATGAATGCTGCTGGGCTGGATATGCCAGTCCCCTTCGGGCCTGTGGGATCCACTGGGGGGACCAGGACTTCCCCACAGCTGCTCGGGGCTTTTTCTGGGCGGCTTCCAGCTGCCGGGGTTAGGGGGGATTGATTCCAGGCCCCCACTATGGCATTTGGAAGAACAGTGGATTGGTGGGTTCTGGTGACCCCCATCCTGGGGTTCAGGGCTGATAAATGATGGGGGTTCCCCATCACAAGCCGCTCTTCTCTCCTGTCATAGTGAGCACCTATGAGGGTGTCTGCTGCCCGACGGATCCAGAGAAGACCGCCTTTGGTCACGGCCCCTTCCCCACCCCAGGGAGGAGGATTGGGGGTCCACCTTTTGGGGTCATGCCCAATCCTGCACCTTGGGGGCTCCAGCCCCCCCAAAATTAAATTTCTACAGCATCCCTCTAGTTCTCGATTCCCCCAGCAGCCTGACCCCAGAAAAATTACCTGCTGTACATGAAACGCCTAGAACCCAGAGCCCCGGGGCCCAGCAAGGCTCGCTCCCCTTGCACAACACACTACAGGGATATGGGAGCACCACAGGGGCTGCGGAACCCAAGACACAAGGGGACCCGCAGCCGCTGGCACACCCAGGGTGGGGAGGGTACACACGCTCTCCTGGACCGGCCCAGGGACAGGGTAGAAAACCCCACACCTGCCACGCTGGGACCCCCAGCAGGTGCTCACTGCAGGCTCCCCCTCACCCTGAGGCAGGCACGCTGCAGAGACCTGGTCTCATACTTGAGGTGGGGTCCTCTGCTTGTGGCCTGCCCCCCAGAATTGGGGGGGTTGGTACTGACCGCCCCTCCCTCATCCAGCCAAGGGACCCTTGTCGAGGCAGCTTCTGCCTTTGCTCAATCTGGACTTTTTAAATAAAGAAAGTGGAATTTGAATTTCCAAGCTTGTGAATGTTTTGGGGGTGGGTGGGAGGTGGGCTAGAAGGTGTGCCCAAGGCCCCCAAGATGCCCCTGCTGGGTGTCTCGGGCCTGTCCTCCACCAGTGCCTGGCAACCACTGACCCCCCCCTTCTGTCTGGAGGAGCCTGGTCTGGGCGTGTCACACAGGTGGACTCACACTTGTGTGGCTGTGTCTGGTTCCCTCCCTGAGTGTTGTGGGCTCGGGGTCCATCCCCGGGGCAGCGCGTGGGCGCCTCACTCCTTTTCGTGACTAAGTAATACTCCGATGCGTGGACGGGCCACATGCTGTTACCCCTTCTCTGCGGATGGACGTTCTGGTGGTTTTGGCTCCTGGGAGTCTAGTGTGGAGCACGTGCGGCCGTTGGAACACCTGCTTTCAATTCTGCAAGCTGTCTTCCCGGGCGCGGAACCGCTGGTCCTGGGGATGTTCCGTGCAGGATTTCGGAGGAATGCTCTCTGCGGCTTTCTGTGTGATGCAATATTTAAGCCATCTTAAAATTTTTGGAGAATAATTTGACAACCGGGATGTTGAATCATGTCCCCTCAAAAGATACACTGAGGCCCTAAACCGCAGCCCTCAGAATGTGACCTTATTTGGAAATAGGGTCGCTGTGGATATAATTAGTAAAGGATGAGGTCATTGGGAGTAGGGTGGGCCCCTGATCCAATGTGACTGGTGTCCTTATAAGAAGACAAAGATGCGGACCCAGACACAGGAGACAGCCATGTGATCACAGAAGCAGAAGGAACAATGAAAGCTGCCAAAAAGCGCCAAGGAGGGCCAGCCACCACCAGAAGCGAGGACAGGCAGGGAAGGGCTCTGCCGAGGTCTCAGTGGGAGCCCGGTCTTGCTAACGGGCCCCTGGCACCAAGAAAGTAAATCCCTGTTGTTTTAAGCCCTATGGCCACGCCGGGAGACTAATAAAACCAGATACTGTCACCTCCCCACCCCAGGTCCCTTGTCCCCCTCCCTCCACGGCACAGGTACCCTTGTCCCAAATTTGGAGTTTTTCACGCAAGCCTTTCTATAACTCAGCACATAAGCCTGTTTTCCCAAAAGAGTACGGTTTTGGTGGGGTTTGGTTTTTCTCCTTTAGTTTTTAAAGGTTCTAAAGTGTACAAATCTGTGGTTTCTAGTATATGGACAAAGTTGTGCAACCATCAGCGTGAAACCGATGTGTGGAACCAATGGAGTCACCCAGATGCCCCCCAGAGCCAAAATTCTTGCTGTTGGATGCCGCCGTGCTGTGGTCCCAGGGAATTGTTACAGATGCTTCCTGGTGCCCATAGCCGCCTTCCCTCTTTCTTCATCTGTAACCTGGGGGTTCATTAATTTCCTCACCAAAGATCGCCTGAGCGCCTGCTGTCTGCCAGGCACGGAGCACCAGGATCCACCCAGGGGGGAAAGAGACCAGGGCCCCCGCCCTCTTACAGCGGACATTCTAGTCCTGGGGACAGCCAGGATACAAGATGAGTGAGTAGAACAGCTGATCTCTCCGATAATGCTCAATGCCAGGGAGAAAAATCTGGGAAAGGAGATTGAGAGAAGGAGGATGCAACCTTTGAGCAAGTAGCTGAGGGAGGTGAGGGAGGAAACCGCATGGATGATTGGGAAATGACTTTCAGGCAGAAAGAACACATGTGCAAAGGCCCTGGGGCAGGACCCAGCCTGGCATTAGAAAGAAGGCAAAGAGGCCAAGTATATCTGGAGCAGCAGAAGTGAGGGGGAGATGGGGAGGAAGGGAGGGCAGGGAGGGGATGGGGCAGGTTGTGCAGGGCCTGGTGGGCTTCAGGGAAGCCTGGTGGGCCTCAGGGAGGACTCGACCCCCCCCCAGGAGGGAGCACTGGAAGGATGTGGCTGAGGTTATCCCGGGGTACCTGTCCTGCCCCCTTGGAGGGTTGTTGCAAGGATTAAATAAGCACCCAGCGGCCTGTGAGCACTAGGCACGCTCAGCTGTTCTCGTCCTCATCAGTCATCCCTGCTTTCCCCTAGTCTGCAGCTCAGGGCCCCAAGGGCTGCCTGGGGTCCCCTGGGAGCGCGCAGCTGGTGCTGACAGGGCCCGGACACCTGGGGCCGAACCCCCCCTCCGCAGCCCGCGGTGTCGCCTTCCCGGGCGGCTCGGGTTCCCGGATCCCCTTACCCTAGCGGCTCGACTGTCGCGCCCTGGGCCGGGGGAGGGGAGGCTGCAGGAAGCGGCGGATCCGGCGGCGACGGCGGTGGCGGTGGCCGTGGCCGGGGTGGCCCAGCTCCTCCGGCCATGGAGAGCGCCGCGGCCCAGGAGACCCGGGGTGCAAAGGCCCCGCGCCCGGCCGCGCCCCCGCCCTCGCCCGCGGAGCCCCCAGCCGCGCCCCGCGCGCGTCCACGCCTGGTCTTCCGCACGCAGCTGGCGCACGGCAGCCCCACGGGCAAGATCGAGGGCTTCACCAACGTCCGCGAGCTCTACGCCAAGATCGCCGAGGCCTTCGGGATCGCGCCCACTGAGGTGAGGACCCCCGAACCCCCGCCCCCCGCCAGCGGGGGAGCCCCACCCGTCCGACCGGGGATAGGGGTGGAGCCTGGAGCCGGGGACCGGGGGCTCCGGATCACCCCCTCCTTGGATGGAGGGGATCCGATCACCAGATCTCGAAGACACACCCCTCAGATCCTGGGGTACTCATACTCCTGGGGTGCGAAGAGAGACCCTGCGCAAAAGAGGAGCCCGGGTTAGGGTTAGTGGGTCCCCAGGCTGTCCAGGAGCCCACTGCGCTGAACCAGCTGAGAGCGGATCCCAGCCCTCGGGGAAGAGTAAGCGCGTCCATGGTTCCTGGGCGCCGCTGGGGCTGGGGTTCCGGGCAGCCGCCTTCCAGGTGCAAAGTCGGAGGCCCCAGGGGTCAGGGGCTGGGCTGCAGGGCTGTATGACTCGCAGCCCCCAGGGGGCGCCAGTAGATTCAGAATCGACTGAAAAAGTTGGGCTGGAGGTCAGGACACCAACTGGTTAAAACTGGAAGACGGGAGGATGGAGGAGGGGTCCCTTCCTGCCCACAACCCCCTTATCACCCTGCTCCCCGTTCGGAGGGTCTAAGATTCCTTCTGGACCCCCGCCCCATTCTGCAGGTCTCAGGTCCAGCCTTTTCCCCGAGGGCTGGGATCCTGGTGGGTGGGTGACCAGACCCGTTTCATGCCTCTTTGTGCCTCGGTTTCCCTCTCGGGCTCCTGAACCCATCACCCTGGTTGTTCTGCACAGAGGGCAATGAGCGTTGTCATTAATTCTGGACTCCCCCTCCCCTTGGGACAGATCTTATTCTGTACCTTGAACAGCCACAAAGTGGACATGCAGAAACTCCTGGGCGGCCAGATAGGGTTGGAGGACTTTATCTTTGCCCATGTGCGCGGCGAGACCAAGGAGGTAGAGGTCACTAAGACCGAAGACGCCCTGGGACTGACCATCACGGACAATGGGGCCGGCTACGCCTTCATTAAGGTGCTTGCGGGAGGGCGGGTGACTTCTGGGTGCTCAGGGACCTGGGATGAGCCGCTGCCCCTCTCCGGTCTAACCTGGGCTCTGGGAAGCCGAGGGGAGGTGGCTGGGCTGGCCCCGTGAGTGACTCTGGGTCCCCGCAGAGGATCAAGGAAGGTAGCATCATCAACCGGGTCCAGGCTGTGTGCGTGGGCGACAGCATCGAGGCCATCAACGACCACTCCATCGTTGGCTGCCGCCACTACGAGGTAGCCAAGATGCTCCGGGAGCTGCCCAAGTCCCAGCCTTTCACCCTGCGCCTGGTGCAGCCCAAGAGAGCCTTCGGTGAGGGCCACCTGGGGTCCAGGGGGCGGGGGGGGGTGAGGAGCTCTTCCAGAAGCGGGTTCTCTGGATGCCAGTACAGTGGAGCATGGGTGGGGGGAGATGGGACAGGATGGAAGGTTCTAGATGCCTCTGGCGACACGACAGGGGGCTTCTGGCAGTGTCAGGAATAGGTAGGTAGTTTCTAGATTGTTGGAGTCCATCCAGAGGTGGGGGCAGAGAGGTTTGGAAAGATCAGGATAGGAGAAGGAGGCGTCTGGACCTATTTTGGCTGTGGTTCTAGAGAAGGTTTTTCCAGGTGTGTTCTAGAACCGTACTTTTTAAAAATTTATTTATTTATTTATTTGAGAGAGAGTCAGCAGGAGCAGGGGGAGGGGCAGAGGGAGAAGCAGACTCCCCGCTGAGCAGGGAGCCCGATGCGGGGCTCGATCCCAGGACCCCAGGATCATGACGTGAGCCGAAGGCCGATGCATAGCCACCCAGTTGCCCGTAGAACGGTGCTTTCCAAAGAGAGGTCTGTGACCTGTCTGTGCATGAGACAAGGGACTTGCTCTCCAAGAGGGTTTCCCCAGTTTAGCACTAGGACATCTGGCCCAGCTCATTCCCTGAAGTGGGGGCCACCCTGGGCACAGTAAGATGTTGGGCATTGCCCCTGGCTTTGCCCCAGCAGATGCCAAAGGCAACCCTCAGGTTGTAACAACCAAAATGCCTGCAGATATGGTCAAGGTCACCTGGGGGTGAAATCACCCGCCCTGCCCCGGGTCGAGAACCCCTGCGTTAGAACGCGGGCTGCCGTGTTTAGTGGCGGGTGTGCTTTCTTAATAGCCAAGACTTTCTCAAGGAAAGAATCAGCACGCTGCTTTCCATTCCTGCACTACCTTCTTATTTCATTATGGACTGGCCCTTTGAGCTGCGTTCTCTCCGGCAAGACGTTCTAGAAGCACCCAGGCACGTCTGGAGGGAGGTCCTGAGGAGAAGGGGACGGGGTGGGGTTCCAGATCTGCCACTGCGCAGCAGTGGACGCTGAGAGCCGTGCCCAAACGTTAGAAGGACTGAGTGCTAGACAGTCTTTTCTAGACCGACCCTCTGGCTACAGGAGGGTCTCAAGCAGTCCATTCTAGAAAGTCATTTTAAAAAGAGGAGGGGGGCACCTGGGGGGCCCAGTGGGTTAAGCCTCTGCCTTCAGCTTGGGTCATGACCTCAGGGTCCTGGGATCGAGTCCCGCATCGGGCTCTCTGCTTGGTGGGGAGCCTGCTTCCCCTCCCTTCTCTCTGCCTGCCTCTCTCTTGCTTGTGATCTGTCAAATAAATAAATAAATAATCTTTTAAAAATAAAAAAATAAAAATAAAAAGAGGAGGGACAGGTTGCGCCTAGGAGGCTCAGTCAGGGGAACACATGACTCTTGATCTCAGGGTCATGAATTCGAGCCCCATGCTGGGAGTAGAGATTATTTTAAAAACGTTAAAAAATAAAAATAGGGGCTCCTGGGGGGTTCGGTTGTTAACCATGTGTCTTGGGCTCAGGTCGTGATCTCGGGGTCCTGGGATCGAGCCCTGCTTCCGGCTCCCTGCTTGGTGGGAAGCCTGCTTCTCCCTCTCCCACTCCCCCTGCTTCTGCTCCCTCTCGCTGTGTCTCTCTCTGTCAAATGAATTTTTAAAAAAATCTAAAATCAATCAATCAATAAATAATAAATAAATAAAATTTTTAAAAAGAAGGGAGGCTTGGAGGAAGCAAGAATTCTCAAGCAGGGTCTCTGAGGGTTCACCCCTGGATGTAAGGAGGGCTTTGAAAGATAAGAAGGTTCTAGAAAGGCCCGGCTGGCAGCTTCTGAGTGCTTACACAGATGCGGACCCGCCCAGACATATGCACCCCCCTCCCCCGCTCTGTCCCTTCCAGATATGATTGGCCAGAGGAGCCGGAGCAGCAAATGTCCCATGGAAGCAAAAATGACCAGTGGGAGGGAGACCCTGCGTCTTCGTTCTGGGGGGGCTGCCACAGTGGAGGAAATGGTGAGTGAGGGGGAAGGGAGTCTTCGGGGGCCTTGCACGGAGCATTCGGTTGACTCAGTGGGGCCGTGGGTAAGAACCTTCATCAAGCCTGCTCCCCTCCCTGCGAAATGGGGCCTCGTGGCAAGGCAGGACAGGAGCGGTGGCACGGGGGCCGGGCTGGGCTGGAGGGATCCCAGGCTTCTGACCCTCCCTGGGGGCCCTCCACCCCCTCCCCCAGCCCAGCGAGTTCGAGGAGGAGGCGTCTCGGAGAGTGGACGACCTGCTGGAGAGCTACATGGGCATTCGGGACCCAGAGCTGGGTAAGGGGCCAGGGTAAGCCCGGTGGACCCTAGGGGGGGAGGGTAGCCCACAGGGAGGAGTCGGAGGCCCCAGGAGCACCTCACCCGCCTTCCCTCCCGCTTGGCCACAGCAGCCACCATGGTGGACACCTCCAAGAAGACGCTGAGCGTCCAGGAGTTCGCGCACCGTTTAGATTCCGTCTTGGGCGAGTTCGCCTTCCCGGACGAGTTTGTGGTGGAGGTGTGGGCCGCCATCGGCGAGGCCAGGGAGGCCTGTGGCTAGTCTGCCCCGGGGCTGAGCGCAGCCCCAGCCCAGAACCCAGCCCCCCGCCCCTGCCCGCCCAGCCGGTTCCTGAAGCCCAGCTCGGCACCAGGGCCCAGCCCAGATCTGAGACCCGGCCTCGCTCTAGAGCCCAGGCAGGCTCTGGGACCGAGCTTACCACTGGAAGCCCTACCAACTTCAAGACCAATCCCAGCTCTGAGGCCAAGCCCAACTCTAGACTCCAGGCCAGCTCTGAGGCTGAGTTCGGCTCTGGAATCCAATCCACTTCTGAGACCCAACCCGGGCCAAAGTCCCAGCCCCCCTCTAGAGCCCAGGCCAGCTCTGAGACCGAGTTCACCTCTCGAACCCCTGAGAGGTCAAGTCTCAGCTCTGAGGTCAAGTCTTGCTCTAGAACCAGGCTCAGTTCTGAGACCCAACCCGGCTCCGAAACCCAGCCCTTCCCTAGAACCCAAGATGGCTCTGAAGCTAGACCAAGCTCAGAAACCAAGTTAAGGTCTGAATCCCAGATAAGTTTTAAGAAACAGCCCAGCTCTGAGATCAGTCCCAGTTCCAGAAGCCAGCCCAGATCTGTGTCCAAGCCCTGCCACAAAACTCAACCTGATGGGGGAACTCAAGACAACCGCATGATTCAGCCGTACCTAGATGCCCCGTCTAGCTCAGGAACTCCCGTTAGTTCTGGAGCCCAGGTCAGACTCAAGAAACAATCCAGCAACAGTAGCCATCCAGGCTCAGGACCGGAAGACGGCTCCCAAACCCAGCCCTGCTCACCAGCCCAGATGCTTGCTGCAGCTCAGTCCAGACCCAGATCCCAGCCTTGCTCTAAAGCCCAACTGCCCTCAAGTACTCACCAGCATCCCGGGGCCTGGTCCGGTTCCAGCGATGAGTCCAGCTCAGAGACTGAGCCCAGTTCCAGACCCCAGCCTCGGGCTACAACCAGACCCATCTCCAGAATTCAGACAAGCTCCGGAACCCCATGCACTTCTGAGGCAAGGCCCGCCTCCAGAGCTCAGCTGGATGCCAAGCCCCGCTCTCACTGCAGAGCGCAGACCAGCTCTAGAATACCATCTAACTCTGGGACCCCGACCGGCTTCAAGGCCTGGGCCATTTCCAGAGCTTGGTCCAGCTCAGGCAGTCCACCCAGCTCCAGAACTCAGCTCCGTCCTGAGGCACGGACTGGGTCTGAAACCCCATCCAGCTGCCAACCACAGTCAGTTGCCGAGAGCCCGCTGAGTTCCAGAATCCAGCTAAACTCTGGAATCCGGCCTAGCCTTGGGACCCAGACAGAGACAGCAACAGACTTAAGCCCCACAATTCTGTTTAGCTCTGAAAGCAGGCCCAGCTCCAAGACCCAGACTTGTCTGGGAGCTCAGTCAACCTCTGGGACTCAGTGTACCTCGGAAACCTTACCAAGTTCTAGACACCAGCTGCAGGCCACAGCCCAAGGTAGCTCTGGTGTTGAGCTGGACTTCGGGAAGCAGACCAGCTCTGGAACTCAGCCAAGCTCCAGGATTCACTCCAGCCCAGAGACCCAGCCCAACTTGGAAACCCAGAGTGATTCCAGAACACAGCCTATTTCTGAAACCCAACCCAGCTCTAGAACCCTGATCAGTTCTGGAACCCAGCTCAGTCCTGAGACCCAGTCCACCTCAGTGACCCAGCCCAGTGCAAGATTTCAGCCCAGCTCCAGGATTCAGCTCAACCCTGAGACCCAGCCCAATTCTGGAACCCAGAGCAGTTCAAGAACTCAGCCCAGCTCTGGAACTTACCTTAATTCTAGAACCCAGCCTGTTTCTGGAACCCAGTCCAGCTCCAGAACCCAGACCAGTTCTGGAACCCAACTAAGCTCCAAGACCCAGCCTAGCTCTGGGACCCAGAGCAGTGTAAGAATTCTGCCCAGCTCTGGAGCCCAGCTCAGCTCCAGAACTCTGTTCAGCCCCGAGACCCTGCTCAAATCTGAGACCCAGCTCGGTCACGGGATTGAGTTCAGCTCAGAGACACAGCCCATCTCCGGAAGACAGCTCAGTTCAAGAATGTTGCCTAGCTCTGGAATTCACCTTAGTTCTAGAATCCAAACTTTTTCTGGAACTCAACCCAGCTGCAGAGACCAGAGTAGTTCTGGAACCCAGGCCAGCTCTGGGACCCAGAGCAGCACAAGAATTCAACCCAGCTCTAGGGCCCAGCTCAGCTCGAGAACCCAGTTTTCCTCTGAGACGTGGCTCAGCTCTGAGATTCAGCTCAGCTCTGGAACCCAACCCAGCTCCAGAACCCTGATCAGTTCTGGAACCGAGTTCAGTCCTGAGGCCCAGTCCACCTCAGAGACGCAGCCCAGTACAAGAATTCAGCTCAGCCCTGAGACCCAGCCCAACTCTGGAACCCAGAGCAGTACAGGAACTCAGCCCAGCTCTGGAACTTACCTTAGTTCCAGAACCCAGCCTGTTTCTGGAGCCCAATCCAGTTCCAGAACCCAGACCAGCTCAAAGATCCAGCTCAGCTCTAGAAATGGATTCCACCTACAGACCTCTGGCCTTGACCCTAGAGCCCAGGCTGATCTCACTCCCCCAGCCCAACATCAGCCCCCAGGCCCGCCTCCCAGAGTCCTGACTCTGGCCCCTAGCATAGTCGCTCAGCCGCAGCCCCAGCCCCATGATCTGGTACACAGAACGCAGGCCAACAGCGGCGTGGGCCGAAGCCCACCAACTTTCCACCTGGCCTCACAGCCGCAGATCCCCTCAGCCCCCCAGAAACCAGCCCTCTTCCCCAAGCCCCAGCTAGGACCCCAGAAGTCCACCCCACCGACCATATCTGTCTCTTGTTCGGCTCCCAGGGTGGCCCTCCTGAACTC
>RCUC01170558.1:0-15544 GCA_003697995.1 Taxidea taxus jeffersonii | reverse complement strand
AAGTATTAATAAAGCTAAATAAGCCACAAAGAGTTCACTTACGTCTTATTTGTTCTGCTTAAGAAAACAAGTGCATGATACCTTTAGAAAATGTTTCATTCAATAACTTTTTTTTTTAGTAATGTCAAAGTTAAAATTAGCTTTATGAACTATTCACAAAAGTTCTTTCTGTGGCTATACTAGCTAAATAAGGAGTTATTACTGTCAGTAGGTGGTATGTATTTGATCTTTAGTAACACCAGGCAGCAAATTCTAGTAGTTTATGAAACATTCATTGGTTTAGTAGATTTCTTAATTCTAATGACTTGTAAGACAATTTTGGACACTGACTTTGCCACACAATAATGGGTTTCACTAGATTCTTTCACTCATCCCTATTTTTGGTGAGCCATCACTAAGGTGCACCATGGTGGCACTTCATTAAGTTACAAACATTGACAGTTCAAACCCACAAATTGCAGTGGTAACTTGTTAGCTCTTGGGAGGGCTGAATTAACCTAGCACCAGTTGCTGAGACAATCACTTAAGACGAGTCCCTGATTAGTGATTCCTGAAGCATTCATTAGTTTAGCACCATGTGTAACTAATTTTTAACATTCGTGAAGAAAAGTACTTCTCACTATGATTCAAGGACAGAACAAATTCTAGACGGGAGGAGGGCAAAAACAGTCAAGTTCATATCCCTGATCCCTCAGGAAGAAGGATTTCCCACTTTCTTGCCCCTCTTACACACACTTAAACTTTTCTTTAGGAACAAATGGAGAAATGTGACCAATCCATATATATTCTATTCCAGTTACATTCACCATCCTGTGTCTTACATGTTTAGACATTCTGAATATGTCAAAACATATCCCAGCAGTGTTAATAGTGCTGTGAAAACAGAAAACATACTCTTTAGTAATTCTTTTAGCTCAGAAATCACAGCTGGTCGCCAAGATCAGAGTCTTTTTGAGTTAGGAGCAATGGCACAGTCTTGTGGAATAAACAGTAGATGTAGAATCAGAAGATTTGCACTTCAAATGCACTTTCCTGATAAATGAACATATATACTACCTAGTGTATAAAGAGCACTAAGATGCTTTCTTCCTTTCTACCTACAGCCAAAGACACTACGTGATATAGGGGAAGTTACTCAGGTATACATGAACTTACCTCCTGTTATCTGCCATGTATGGCCTTACTAAACCGAAATATTAGGGAATTATTTTCCTCTTTAATTGTTCATAATGCAAGTAAAATCCCTACTGTCTTCAGAATTACTACTAATCTGTTTTAAAGAATAAGCACAGAGCTTATTGTTTTAGAATCAGCTGGATGATAGGTGGAATCATAAGGGGTCCAGGTAAAGGGCAGAGGTAACTTCTGGCTCTGCCATCAGTTCCTTTGGTTCTCCATATTAAGAGATGAGTAGTGTTCTCTCTTCCCTCCACTTTTAGCAAACCCAATTAAAAGACTCTCAAAGGACAGAAACAGCATCTGTGATTTGGTTTCCTTATCATTTAGTACCAAAATCATATACTGAAGACCAAAGGCAACAGTGCCAGGCACAGGTACTGGGGAAAAGCCTGTCTTGGTGGTGGTGTCCGTCAATTTTAAGCACTGGAGAAAAGACTGAACTAAGACTAAGGATATCATGGCCATCAGGATATAATCTTTGGCAGACTATTAGTGACATGTGAAAGCTTTGATAAAACAGGTTTCTAGAATTTGTTTAAAATTTCAGCCTTAAGAAAAACCTTCTATTAGCCATTTATTGAACATTACCATTTATCTCCATTGTTATTCAATGCCATGGACCCCAATTATTTGTTTTCTTATTCACATTTAGTTTTCACAAATAAAGACCACAAAGATGTCATTATCCTTCAGCATTTCCCAATGCATAATTCCTAATTTGCACTAAATCCTTGAAGAAACGTACATTGCAGTGAATGACATGTCCTTCTGTAAAAGGTACTATAAATAATGAAATAATTTTTAGCTCAATATATACACACAAAATTATACATACAGTTAAACTGAGCAAGGTGCTTTTATATATCTTAGGTGTATGATATTCAATATGCTTAATGCTCATTATTTGAAGGGAATATAATCTTTGAACATAAGACAGTAGTTTAAGAACAGATAACTTTATTAAGTGAGCCTTAAATCTTATGCACCATAATTGATGGAAAAAGCTAAAATAATCAATGCTACTGATACTCAGTGTAGTTCTCAAAGGCCTAAAACATTTCCCCCAAACCAGTATTTGAAACCTGTTGTTTTAGGGGGAAAAAAAAAACCCCACAACTTTTAACTATTTTTATTCAAGTATAGGAAAGCTTTGAAACAAGTTCCTCTAAGCACTGTAAGAAAATTAATTTTAAAAGAGGGGACCATGAGAAGGGCTTAATTTCTACAAATACCAGCCTGAGAGGTAACTTTGTTTGAAGAGAATGTCTGAGTATTTCTAAAAAGTAAGGAGAAAAAAAAGTAATTAAAAACGTTGCATTCCACAAACTGAGCATAGCATAAAAATAACTCAAAAAGGAAAATTTAATGAAAAGATTAAAAAACTGAAAGCAAGTCAATTGATTAAAACACAAAGACACACACATTTCATGAAGTTATTCAACATTACGTGCTGGCTGGCTTTGTATTTTCTTTTAAAATATAATCATAACTTCTTAATGCATAAAACAATAAAGTTCTCAATAATAATCATGGAAAACTCTAATCAAATTTCACTCTAGAGTTAGTAATCTGCTAGCATATTAGGCCTAAATAAATGTTATGTTAAACCAGGAATCAACACATGTTATTTTCCATAATAGGAGTCATATAAATTACAAGCTCTCCCATGTTTTTTTAACTAGATTTGGCACACTTAAGAATAAGCAGTATTCTCCATCCAGAGTACTCAAATGCAACTGACTGTATATCTTTTAGAATTTATAATTCATCCTAATGCTCAATCTTTACAAAAACCACAATAGGATCTGCAATTGCTACTTACTGTCTTATCTTGCACAGTAAAATGTGAGCATTTGTTATGTTTCTAAATTCACAGGTTTTGCTCTGAGGTTTCAGAAAGAAGCAACTTTATTTTCTTTTGGTTATTACTCATTTTAGTTTACAGATTATTAATTTTTAACACTAACATCCTGCTATATTCTCATTTGAGTTCTATTTATCTCAAAGGTAGACTTTATGTATTACCATTACAAAAAAATAACTATTTGCATAATACTTTATGATTTTACATCTATTACAAACACATCACAGGGAGCCTGAGGATGCATTCAGCAGCTTGTCATTCACCACTTCAAGACCCTTCAGAACTAAACAAGGGGGAGGGTGACATTTTGCTAATGGCAGAAGTAAAGAAATGAATATAAATAACAAACCTTGAAGTTTTGAAAATACAAAAGAAATTTTAAAAATACAAACAAAAGTATGATTCACATGCATAAACAAGATAGTTTTAATTTGTAAAAGTCCAGGTAAAGATGTATGTATCTTCTGTTATGATACCCTTTTAAATGATCTAAAACTATGCTATAAAAATA
The DNA here is from genome assembly GCA_003697995.1 of Taxidea taxus jeffersonii. Taxonomy (NCBI): domain Eukaryota; kingdom Metazoa; phylum Chordata; class Mammalia; order Carnivora; family Mustelidae; genus Taxidea; species Taxidea taxus. The sequence goes on along the minus strand of RCUC01170558.1, from coordinate 11,990 downwards.
AATTGCCATCTTGTTGAATTTTATAAATTACTATATTAAAATCTGATTGCATCTCTTTACACAACCCAGCTTTTCCTCAGCTTTGTGAAATAATCTGAGTATCATTTCTTTATTACAGACTTAACCCTATAAATATGCATATTAAGAATGTTTAAGAGAGAAATAACAATGGTCCAACATGTTTAGAAATCATGTTGTTTCATAATTCCTTCTCGGTAAAACAATTATGAAGAAAGAGTTTAAACCTTCTGTATTTTCTTCCATAACCACCAGTCCAGATAAAAAAAAAAAATTGAATGCTCAGTTATGTCCTCTCCAGTCTAAATCCTCATAGCACTTGAAGCTTTTTTGTAAACAATATGCCTCTATACTACATACCTATCCCTTGAACCACCATCTACTTAAATTAACATTTCTAAATGTAGTTTCAAATGCAGCATAACACCATCTTAAACACACACACACACACACACACACACACACACAGAGGGGTGTGCAGAAAAGGAAGGAGGTGGAGAGCAAGAAATGGAGCACGTTGTTGTTTTTCATTCATGCAGTATAGTGATGTCAGTGTCTGCAGCAGTGGCGGCGGCAGGAGCCTTGACCTGTGGAGGCTAAAATCCACTGAAGTCAGAACGTCGCAGGATTCAAAAGAAACTGAGTAGATAATGTCTCAAAAATTGTTCAGCTATTCACAGTACGGATTTTAAATGGCTAACTAAATAGAATAGATTAGTTGCACAGTTTTAATTTGGGTAGTAGAGAGGAGCAAGGCGGGATGTGGAAAAGTAATAATATAAAGGTAATATAATCAGGGAACTGGGGGCTAAAGAGCCTGCATTCAAAATCCCTTACATATAAGAAACTGACAAAACACCTGGTGTTAAAAACAGCAGAAAAGCCCCTTCTGTTGCCAATACAAGCTCTGGGGTGATGCAAATCTGTCTGCTGCACGACCAGACTCAGAAAATGTTTTCATCATGATTACATTAAAATTGCATTAAACTCAGATATGCCACACTACAACAAAGGGGGCAATTTAAGCCTGATCACAAATTTCATTAAAACTACTTTATGATGGACCATGTAATTCTTAAGCAATTAAGGCTTTTGAAGAGACGCAGAAAAACAAGTTGTACTATGATGTGTTGTAAGATGTTAGTGTTTATCAACAAAAGGGGAGGAGGCACTAGATGGCCATTATACTGTTACAGCAACTACTCTTACTCTGCCCCAGAAACCTTCTGTACACAACCAGTCTGAAATGGTTATTTATGGCTGTTACATTAGCCCTAAAAGAAAATCCCAAAACTCAATCTAAGCACAGTTGAAGTTAAATCACTCAAAAATTTCTCTAATTGCACCCTTCTATTCATTCTTTTACCTCTCATTTCATATAGATCCAGAAAATGTGCAAGGGAGCTGCATATGGCATTAATCTGTTAGAAAATGGTGGCCTTTTCTATAAAATACAGCCAAAGATGTGTGTTCAGTTGTGGTCATTATTAGGGCGATCACGTTGTTTTCATTCATTCATTCAGGATTTGCTGGAGGATGTCAGTTTCTGCAGCAGCTGGCTTGACCTGGGGGAGGAGTGGGGGAGCAAATTCCTCCTGGTGCATACAGATTACAGGAGGTATTTCTTGGTGCTCATGTATACATACCACAGCACTACATCCTACTCCGCCACACCATCAAGTGGTCTGAAAACAAGTGCCTTAGCAACATGCTAATTACCAGCCAGAAATATTAAGAAGAAGAAGAAAAAAAAAACCCCAAACTGCAATCCATCATAACATAATCACTTTCTCCAAGTCTAAGTCTTTCATTAAAAACTCCATTAAAGAAAAAAAAAAATTCCACGTACCCCATCAACGTACAGAGCTCCACAGTATTCCCCTTACAAGTAGAGAGTTTTCCAATGGGTATGATCAGTTGTCTCCACAATACTGCTGCAACAGCAGCAGCAGCAGCATCTGTAGCTCTAGCCTGGTATCTAATTATATTAGCTACTCCACTCTCCCTTATGAGCTTTAAGTCCCTGTTTTGGCTAATCTTCCTTTTCTCCCCCAGGACCCAACTAGATCATGCACTGTGTCCCCAGACATAAACAAAACCAAACCAAAACACAAAACATTAAGGGAAGCCGACAGCATCCACTAGCTCACCATTACCTTTGACACCTAACAAAAAAGAAACTTGAGATCCTTTAACAGCTCAGCTGAACTGTTAAGTGTACTTAAAAATGGAAGGAAAGAGTGAGCACACTCCACAAATAGGTCTTTAGAAATTTACCATGAAAATCTTGAGTTGGGCATAGACAATTTCCAACGAAGTACTGCTCTGATGCGTATGACTATATAAAGTAGAAAAAACAGGGAGACCAAAAAAACCCAAAAAACAAAAAACAAAAAAACCAACCACCAAAACACTACATTTCATTTGTATATCCAAAACTGTCTCCTCTACACATCCAACATATCCTTATGATATCCTTATATCATAACTAATACCATCACCCTTCCAAAAATGAAGAAATATATATATTCCAGTGGTCAGACACGTTAGGAACTTTGTAGGAAAGCACAAAGAGGCTGTAGATTACAACCACCACCTTATCGGCTGCCAGAGTTTGTGTGCGTGTATTTTTAAGTGTTTCACCCAGCTCCTCCTTCCCCCGCTACCAACAGCAAACACATGAGTGAGCTAATCAGCTCAAACTGAAAAACCTTTCGATGCAGGCGTGTGATGGAAGATAAAATCTGAGGGGCGGCATGTGGGTCAAATAAAAGTTGCTTTGCAGTTCGCTCCTCCAAGCCCCGCAGCGACCGCAGGGAGGTGAGATTCCCAAAGCCACTTTCACACCTTCGATAATGCACTAGCAAAGAGAAGCCCGGAGAGGCTGAAGTTTCCACGGAGGGAACCGTCGGGGAAGACGCAGCCCGGGAGGACGGAAGGGTTGGGCTCGCTACCTCTGCACACGGGCGAGCCGGGGCTCCGTCTCTCAGGTGAGTTGCTCCTCCGGTGGTTCTCGGGGGACCGTCTCGGGCGGCCCTTGGCCCGCGGCGCCTGTTCGGTCGGGGCCGCGGCCGGCGGCAGCGTCGGGCTGGGTGGGCTGGGGCCGCGGGCCGCGCCGGGCCCCGGGAGGTTGCCCAGCGAGGCGGCGGCGGCGGCGGCGGGTGGGCGCGTGGGACTGTGCTGGCTGCCCCGCAGGAGCTGGTAGGGCACCGTGGCGCGGATGGGCTGCAGCAGCCGGCCGGCTCCCGAAGCCGGGGCGCAACCCACGCCGCCGCCCCCCGCACCGTTCCCGCTGCTGGCGGAGGGGGCGGCGGGCGGGGAGCCCGCGGCGCTGCGCCGCATCCTCTGCGGCGGGGGATGAGGGGTCTGAGAGGAACTGGAGGAGGAGGCAGTGGACATGGTGGCTCCGAGGGCCCGGGACGACGCCGGCCGACACGGAGGCTCAGAGCGGGAGGCGCGCGAGCGTGTGGGAGCCGGCGCGATAGTGCGTGCGAGTGTGTAAGGGGGAGGGGCGGGGGTATCGGGGAGGAGGAGGAGTCTCTCGACTCCCCCTTCCCAACGCGCACCCCCGCCGCCTCAGCGAGGGGGGAGGGGAAGGCTGCGAAAACAAACGCCCAACGGCCCCAACCGCCGGGCCGGGCTCGGTGTGGCGATCACGGCCGGGGTCCCAAGGAGCCCGGAGCCGCCGCCGCCCCGGGCATCGCGCTGACAGGGGAGAGGGGCAACAGTCCGAATCACGCAGCCTCAGGGGCCGCTCGCTGCCTCGCGGGGCTGCACGCGCGGGATCGCCCGGCAACTGCTGGCAGGGCCCGGACCCCTGCTTCTGCGGATCGAGACCGGAGGAAAGGGCCTCGAGGTGTTTGGCTCTCCGCGGATCCCGCGCCACCGCAAACGCCGCCGCCGCCTCCGCCCGGGCGTTCCTCACTCCAAATGGCAACTGATTCCCCACCCGCACCCCGCCCCCGGCACCGCCTCCCGGCGCTCGGACCCGGCAGCTGCCGCAACGAGCATTCTCATTGGCTCTGCCGCTCTCCATCAGAACTCGAGTGATTGGTTGTGGAGTAGGAGTGAGAGGAGCATTTACCAATGACACTGGTGCATGCTACTTTGGAGGCTGGGCGTGAGGGAGTGGAAGAGTGTAGTGGGGGCTGGCTGTGCGCGCTGGGAGAGGCGTGAGAGTTGACAGCCTTTGAGGTGAGAGCGAGAGTTTGATTGGGCTGCCCTAGGAAAGTGGGTTCGTGAGTGTCCTTCGCGTGCCCCAACACCCAAAGACACACGCACACCCGGGTAAGCCAGTTGCGAGGGCTCCCCCCTCCTGCGCCGGTTGTACAACTTGAGATAAACGACACTTAGGGCTAACTTTACTTTCCAGGTACACCTGTTCTGTTGGGACGTTTTAGAGTTGGAACCAGAGGAATCCATCCCTTCCTCTCTAACTTTGGTAATGTGAGTTTTTGTGGCAAACAGACTAATTGATCAAAAGAACTTCAGGGCATCAAAAGCAAAGTCTGGAAGCTGGATTGAACAACAGGTCAATATTTTTATAAAAGTCTATCTTTAGGTTTGTAGTTATGCAGTGAAAAGAGAATCAAATCTTTCGTTTCAAGACTGTAACCGAATTGCAAGGGTTAATAAGGGATTGTACATCATTACACCATCAGTTAGATGTATTAATGGAGGACACCCTGTTGCCTTTCCCCAGGAGCAGATGGTCTCTTGGGAGAAATAAATACCAGACTTAATGTAACAATCCACTGTGGTAAATTTAGTTTTTATTCTGCAGTGAAACTGAAGAGATATGAAGATTTTGGGTAACTATCAAAAACCCAAGTTTACCCCATAGTAAACCAAGGTTTTAAACCTTATGCAGGAACAGTTAATTTAAGGGTCTACATCAGATACTCTCCATTGATTTCCATGAGATTAATAAAAGAAAGTGAGTTATCAGATTGGTCTGCTCTTGGTGTCTGCCCACACTGAAAAACTTCCTGTGATTTTAGGCCCTATAGGCAGTGTTTAGTTTTACTTAGAGGAATCATCCCTCTCTACTTCCTTGTGCTCTGAGTCCAGAAAGCCTACTAGCTTCTGTAAAAAGTAGATGAACCCCAAGGGCGCCTGCGTGGCTCAGTCGTTAAGCATCTGCCTTTGGCTCAGGTCATGGTCTCAGGGTCCTGGGATGGAGCCCTGCATTGGACTCCCTGCTTGGAGGGGGTCTACTTCTCCCTCTCCTCCCCGCTCATGCTCTCTCTCGCTATCTCTGTCTCTCTCAAATAAATCTTAAAAAAAAAAAAAAAGAAAGAAAGAAAGAAAGAAAGAAAAAGACAACTAGAATGTTATAGTAGATCTAACTCATTTAGCTCTACTATAATCCCCAAGGTGGATACTATTATTATCATCCCCATTATGTTCTCAGCTAAAGCACAAAAAAGTTAAATGTCTTGCCTGAGATTACTTAACTGGTAAGAAGGAAGCTAAGAATCCAACCTAGGTGAACTAACTTGAATCTGTGAGTAAGCCTAGCACATCACGGCTTAAAGCTGTGACTACATGGCTGATAGAGTATTTACAACAGTCCATGAATCTCCTGAGTGAGATAAGTTCCCATTAAGTTCAAAAGAAATTTTATAAGTGAAGATAGCCTGCTACCTATGTTTTTCTTTACACAATAACATGTATTTTAGTTATACGTAAAATAAATACTCTTTCAAATTTGGTATAATTGATCTATTGTCTTAGTTTTTCCATCTAAAATTAAAGACTTCATTAATTAGGAAATTGCATTCTTTCATGAGGAAAAAGTAGCTTCTTTGCAATGACATTAGAATATCATAAACAAAAACTTTGGCAGATTAAAATGTGAAATTTTTTAAAAAGCCGGTAAATTACTAAGTTGTTGATTTGATTACAGCATAGTTTCATTATAGAAATGTTCTCTCTGGCCACTCCTAAATATAAGTATGAAACAACCTCAACACATTAAATTACAACAATTCTAAATGTATACCAAGCCACAGTGATAATGATCAATACTTGATTTGGATCTAAAACCACATGCCTAGCCATATTTTAAAGGCTTCCTATATCTTTCAATCTAGCATAGCCAATTAAATCAAGCATCTAAAGCAAATCTGAATGACCCACACAGAGAACTACTATGATCTTAAAATCCTATTTTTAGTTATTTATAAGTCATCATGACCTATGTGGATGTTCAATCAGCTTCTCTTTGCTAAAGAAATCTTGGTCAGGGGCGTCTGGGTGGCTCAGTGGGTTAAAGCCTCTGTCTTCGGCTCAGGTCATGATCTCAGGGTCCTGGGATCGAGTCCCGCATCAGGCTCTCTGCTCAGTGGGAAGCCTGCTTCCTCCTCTCTCTCTCTCTCTCTCTGCCTGCCTCTCTACCTAATTGTGATCTCTCTCTCTCTGTCAAATAAAAAAAAAAAATCTTGGTCATCTCTTAAACCTTTATTCTTGTGAAATAAGTACTGATCCTCATGTGCAAGGATTCAGCCTCCAAACAAATGAAAGGTGGGCTAAAATAAACTAAACCCTGGTTTCAGATGTCCATTTTTTGAGTTCTTAATAATTTTTAATAATGTTTTATTCTTATCAATGGTGGGAGTGGTCTCAAATGTTCTTCTCAGTAAATTGGAAAACCCATAGAAGGAGGTATGGATTGCTCAGCTAGTGGGGCACTGTTAAATTACTGTGTTAGCTATGGGATGGAAAAGTCCATGGTATTGGTTGAATCTAAGTGGGATACTCTATATGAGACTTAATGTTAGTAATGACCTCTCTCCTATGTTGCCCTGACTAGAAGAAAACAACATTGAGAAAACAATTTGGTGGCATGGGAACCACCTTTGTTCTCAGTAGCCTTATGTCCTGGCTGTCAGTGAGACAGAAATCCACCATTGGCTCATTTGATGTAGACTTCTATTATATTTATTTCTTATTCATATACAGTAGTGGACATATTTTAGATTAAATTAAAACTTGGAATCAGTGGCTACATATGATTAATATGCAGCCCCAAGTGGAGAGAAAATGAGGTAAAGAAGCATTGGGCCTACAAGGCTATCAAACCTCTCTTTTCTGGTTGCATCCAGGTTTGCCAGGCTGCACATCTAAGGTTCATCCAAATCTAAGAGTCAGGCCAGACTGTCAGTATTAGCAATGAGGTCATGGCTGAGAGAGAACACTAAACAGATCTGTACTGATGTTCATCTTAAGCTGATTAAACTCTCTTGTTGGTGGATTCTTTATAGCAACAACAAAAAAAGCCTTGCCTGAGTTTTTGTCCCTGGCAGATGCTGACAGTAATACTCCTTACTGCTTGTGACAGCCTACGTGCGTCTTTGCACTAGGTCTTCCCTTTGCCTGAAAAGTTCTTGCCCCAGATACCCACATGGCTTGCTCCTTCATTTCCACCAGTTCTTTGCTCAGATGTCACCACCTTCACGATGAGAGCTTTTCTGAAAACCCTTGTTAAAATTGCAAGCACCCCTAGGCATTTCCTATTCTCTACCCTACATAACATTCCAGCCTGTTATGTATTGTAATTATTTTCTGTTCTGTCTGTCTAGAATATAAGAGCTATGAAAGCAAGACTTTTAAATTTGTAACTGCTGAATCTTCACAACATTGTTTGGTCCATGGTAGACAATCGGTATTTGCTCAATATCATTGAAAGAGTTGCAAATTTTAACCAGTGCTTGTTGAACCAAAACTGCTTTTATCAGAAAAATAAATATAACCATAGGTAGAACTGCTGAAAAGACATAGCCATAGAGTAGAAAAGTGTTCCATGTGGCTCCTATAAACCATACAGATATTTGTATTGGAGTTGGTGTTCAAAAAGAAAGCATATCTTGTATTCTGGTCCTTAGGCAAAGTGAAAAGTATTAGTCCTAGTGGATATTGGAGGCTCATCAGAGATTGGAAGTGGACAGTGAAAAAGGCAGTGGAAATTTGCTGAAAAAAAAAAAATAAGTGAAATTGACAAAGAAACACATTTGAGGACAGCTAGGGAATGACATCTGCTGATTTCTAGTCCGTTCTCTCACACTGTTAGGAACAATTATTCCCAAGAGGCCTGTATAAAGGAACTGAAAAAAAGTATATTTAGGTAGAAAGAAACATTTTATGAAAATAACAAAAATTTTGCTTTCTTTTTCCCTAGATAAAGGATGACATATTTCCCTGAGATATAATGGCATAAGATTGTGTAAGTTTAAGGTGTACAAGGTAATGATTTTGCACTATATAGATGTATAGTGCAAAACAATTAACACAATAAGGTTATTTAACATCCATTACCTCACAGAGTTACATTTGTGTGTGGTAAGAACTTTTAAAATCTATTTTCTTAGCAACTCTCAAATATACAGTATAGTATATTAACTACAGTCACCTCACTGTACATTATAGCTCCAGAATTTATTCATTTTATGAATGGAAATCTGTATCTTTTGACCACCTTCACCAATTTCCCTCTCTCCCCACCCCTGCTCCCGGTGAACACTGATCTGTTCTGTTTGATAAGTTTTTTTTTTTAATTCCACATACATGTGAGAATATATATAGTATAAAATATATAGTATTTGTCTTTCTGCATCTGACTTATTTCACTTAGCAAAATGCCCTCATGTTTCATCCATGTAATTACAAATGGCAGGATTTTTTTTATGACTAAATAATATTACATTGTATTATGTCTACTTTATATATGTTTCCATGTCTTGGCTATTGTAAATAATGCATGGAACATGGAATTGCAAATACCTCTTTGAGATACTCATTTCATTTTCTTTGGAAAAATATCCAAAAGTGGGATTTACATGGCAGTTCTACTTCTAACTTAACTTTTTGAGGAATTTCCATACTCTTTGCCATAGTGGCTATACCACTCTACATTTTCACAAACAGTGCTCATGGGTTCCCTTCTCTCACATCCTCACCCTCACTTGCTATCTCGTCTTTTCTGAAAAAGAAATTTTAACAAGTGTGAGGTGGTATCTCATTGTGGTTTTGATTTGCATTTCCCTGATGATTAATGATGTTGAGCATCTCTTCATCTACCTGCTGACCATGTGAATATCTTTTTTGGAAAAAGTCTCTGTTTAGGTCCTTTGCCCATCCTTTGCCATGCAGAAGGCTTTTTAGTTTAATGTAGTTCCACTTGTTTGTTTTGGTTTTACTTTGCTCTTGTACTTTGGGTGTCATATCCATAAAATCCTTGAATGTCAGGGAGCTTTTTCCCTATGCTTGGTTTCTAAAAGAAGTTCAAATGAAGCAATAGAAATAGAGGATATTTTATTTTTAAAGAGTAAATAGCAAAAGAGTAAGTATATAATTATTCCTGCAGGGATACAAAATAGTGATGAGGATGAGTTTTCATTTCCACAGCAATTTCTGTAGCCAACTGTGATGCCAGGGGCACATTCCCTAAACTGATATATAAGTTGACTTTTATCTTTAATCTAAAAGACTATATTGTGCAAAGGTAGGACTTCTAGAGGCTAAAGATGTGGGGACCAACGAAACTGCAAATATTCTCTATCCAAGCTGTGGCATTCCATTTGTTTTAGTTCCAAACATGGTGTCAACAATGCATGAGAACAGTTGTCCTGTGAAGAGAGTATGCTTGATTATCATAGTGTTATTTTGTCTTTTTATGAGACTTTAGAGTGATCAAAATGTGTCCTGGATTAATTTCCTCTTATGTGTTTGAATTTTACTTTTTACTACGTGAGTTGAGGCACTTTTGTTAAGGTGCAATCAATTCATCAGCAGTGACTGATGAGAGAAGTTTCTTATTTTAAGTTCTTTGTAGAGCACAATTTTCAGTGTCCTACTCAGCATTCTATTGAAAAGAGCTGTGCTGTCTACAGCCATACCACCCTGAATGCGCCCGATCTCGTATGATCTCGGAAGCTAAGCAGGGTCGGGCCTGGTTAGTACTTGGATGGGAAAAGAGCTGTGCTAATACATCTAGTTGGCCTGTATGAATGTTTACTAGCACATCGCTAGCAGCAGGCCTCCTCAAGTTCCTTATTAAGTGTCTTCAGATTGTCAGACACTATTGTATACTCTGTAGGGCAACACTGTTCTCACACTTTGGTAAACTATGTTCTACCAGAGGCAAAAAGCTAAGCCTAAAATCAAGGCAAAAATGATACGGAAACATGTATTCAAGAGGAGAGATGTCAATAAAATAATGTGGAAGTGATGGGAAGGAAAGACCACTTTTGAGGAAAGGCATCAGGAAGAAGAATATGAAGAAGTCTTGTCATTAGGAAGGCGTAGGATATGTTAGCAGACAATTGGATAGTCTACCTTGATTGCTTGTTAATGAAAGATATGTTAATGATAATAAGATATGAAAGATATAGTAATGAAAGATCTGTTGATGACCGTCCATGGAGGTTGGTAGGTAAGGCTTGTACTTTATGTAGTGTATGCAGTGAGGAGCTGTCAGATTCTTGAGTGGGTTGGGGGAACATGGGTGGAGCTGTGCTTCGTGAAGATTGATGTAAGGACAGTTTTTATGGATCAGAGACTGCAGACTGGAAGATGATTTAGCAGGCAATATTCCACATGAGTTTATGGAATGAGAGGGGAATGACGTAGGATGTGGAGAGGAGGAAACGATGAAAGTGATGGATCTTCTCAACTGATAGACCTTGAAAGCAGGTCAGACAATGCCGAAGCTTTAGGATTGTACTGCTGGCAAGATAGTAATGGGTTAAACAGGGCAGCCAGGAAAACAGGTAGGTTTGGTGAGAAGATAATTATGAATTCAGCTATAAATAAAAGAACCAGAGGATATTCAAGTGGAGGCAGTGTTTTCTTTGTCTTATTAAGATATAACTGATACACAGCTTGGTATAAGTTTAAGGTATGCAGCATAAAGATTGGATTTACATATATGCATTTCAACATGATTACCACAATAAGTTTGGTTAACATGAACCATCTCATATAGATACAAGAAGAAAAAAAGAGGAAAAAAAATTCTGAAGGTAGTTTTTAAATGATAGTGAAGTTGAACAGTAGAGATGTGGATTTTGGGGTATTCACGTATATATGGTATTCGAAGCCAGGGGAACAAATGAAGTTGACAAGGGAGAAAAGTGTAGAAATAAAGGACAAGAGAATCAAGGACAAAATTAACTAGAAAATAAGGCAGAAAGGAAGTCCTCTTTAATAAAATGGAGAGTGTTTGGTGGGAGGGGGAGGAGAGAGAGGGAGAAACAGGAGTCGAATAGTATGTTCGGTTCGACAAGATGATTATTTTATGTCTTATCCCCCTCCTTTTTTTTCAGTCATCTAAAAGCATCCCCACACCTGTCTGTCCTGATAAAACTCCAGTATAACGCTACCATCAAGTCTACAAATCTTTTGACATTTGGCCCAATTTCCCTTTCCCTTCGATTATAAGTGATGCATTATCTCCCCTCCTACTGAAAGTCATTTTCTCTACTTGTGATTTAAATTTCTCTACTTGTGATTTAAATTCCTTCCCTTCTTCCCCTCCCTTTTGTTCATCCTCCAATGCTTGATTATTCCCAAATATGTATGAACAAGCTCCACTGGAACATTTTTAAATAAAGGAAAATAAAGATTCTTGTTTTATCCCTTTCCATCTGTAGCCCTAATTCCCTGATCTCTTCATAGCAGTGCTTCTTGAGAACATTTTCTATAAGTTAACTCTGATTTCCTGTTCAGTGTGCTTTAATCTGGCTTCTATCAGCACATGCCACTGAAAACGGCTAATCAATGTTGTCAACAGCCTCCATATTGCCAAACCCAATCAATATTCCTTGGACCTCATCCTAATCCAACTTTCAGCAGCTTTCAACATAGCTGGTCAGGCTCAACTTTTGACGAAAGGTCTCTTCTATTGGAGTCTAACTGCCTGTTCTGCCTTCTGCTTTTCTTTCCTTCTGCTTTTCTTTCCTTCTGCTTTTCTT
>RCUC01170557.1:0-15535 GCA_003697995.1 Taxidea taxus jeffersonii | reverse complement strand
AAGTATTAATAAAGCTAAATAAGCCACAAAGAGTTCACTTACGTCTTGTTTGTTCTGCTTAAGAAAACAAGTGCATGATACCTTTAGAAAATGTTTCATTCAATAACTTTTTTTTTTAGTAATGTCAAAGTTAAAATTAGCTTTATGAACTATTCACAAAAGTTCTTTCTGTGGCTATACTAGCTAAATAAGGAGTTATTACTGTCAGTAGGTGGTATGTATTTGATCTTTAGTAACACCAGGCAGCAAATTCTAGTAGTTTATGAAACATTCATTGGTTTAGTAGATTTCTTAATTCTAATGACTTGTAAGACAATTTTGGACACTGACTTTGCCACACAATAATGGGTTTCACTAGATTCTTTCACTCATCCCTATTTTTGGTGAGCCATCACTAAGGTGCACCATGGTGGCACTTCATTAAGTTACAAACATTGACAGTTCAAACCCACAAATTGCAGTGGTAACTTGTTAGCTCTTGGGAGGGCTGAATTAACCTAGCACCAGTTGCTGAGACAATCACTTAAGACGAGTCCCTGATTAGTGATTCCTGAAGCATTCATTAGTTTAGCACCATGTGTAACTAATTTTTAACATTCGTGAAGAAAAGTACTTCTCACTATGATTCAAGGACAGAACAAATTCTAGACGGGAGGAGGGCAAAAACAGTCAAGTTCATATCCCTGATCCCTCAGGAAGAAGGATTTCCCACTTTCTTGCCCCTCTTACACACACTTAAACTTTTCTTTAGGAACAAATGGAGAAATGTGACCAATCCATATATATTCTATTCCAGTTACATTCACCATCCTGTGTCTTACATGTTTAGACATTCTGAATATGTCAAAACATATCCCAGCAGTGTTAATAGTGCTGTGAAAACAGAAAACATACTCTTTAGTAATTCTTTTAGCTCAGAAATCACAGCTGGTCGCCAAGATCAGAGTCTTTTTGAGTTAGGAGCAATGGCACAGTCTTGTGGAATAAACAGTAGATGTAGAATCAGAAGATTTGCACTTCAAATGCACTTTCCTGATAAATGAACATATATACTACCTAGTGTATAAAGAGCACTAAGATGCTTTCTTCCTTTCTACCTACAGCCAAAGACACTACGTGATATAGGGGAAGTTACTCAGGTATACATGAACTTACCTCCTGTTATCTGCCATGTATGGCCTTACTAAACCGAAATATTAGGGAATTATTTTCCTCTTTAATTGTTCATAATGCAAGTAAAATCCCTACTGTCTTCAGAATTACTACTAATCTGTTTTAAAGAATAAGCACAGAGCTTATTGTTTTAGAATCAGCTGGATGATAGGTGGAATCATAAGGGGTCCAGGTAAAGGGCAGAGGTAACTTCTGGCTCTGCCATCAGTTCCTTTGGTTCTCCATATTAAGAGATGAGTAGTGTTCTCTCTTCCCTCCACTTTTAGCAAACCCAATTAAAAGACTCTCAAAGGACAGAAACAGCATCTGTGATTTGGTTTCCTTATCATTTAGTACCAAAATCATATACTGAAGACCAAAGGCAACAGTGCCAGGCACAGGTACTGGGGAAAAGCCTGTCTTGGTGGTGGTGTCCGTCAATTTTAAGCACTGGAGAAAAGACTGAACTAAGACTAAGGATATCATGGCCATCAGGATATAATCTTTGGCAGACTATTAGTGACATGTGAAAGCTTTGATAAAACAGGTTTCTAGAATTTGTTTAAAATTTCAGCCTTAAGAAAAACCTTCTATTAGCCATTTATTGAACATTACCATTTATCTCCATTGTTATTCAATGCCATGGACCCCAATTATTTGTTTTCTTATTCACATTTAGTTTTCACAAATAAAGACCACAAAGATGTCATTATCCTTCAGCATTTCCCAATGCATAATTCCTAATTTGCACTAAATCCTTGAAGAAACGTACATTGCAGTGAATGACATGTCCTTCTGTAAAAGGTACTATAAATAATGAAATAATTTTTAGCTCAATATATACACACAAAATTATACATACAGTTAAACTGAGCAAGGTGCTTTTATATATCTTAGGTGTATGATATTCAATATGCTTAATGCTCATTATTTGAAGGGAATATAATCTTTGAACATAAGACAGTAGTTTAAGAACAGATAACTTTATTAAGTGAGCCTTAAATCTTATGCACCATAATTGATGGAAAAAGCTAAAATAATCAATGCTACTGATACTCAGTGTAGTTCTCAAAGGCCTAAAACATTTCCCCCAAACCAGTATTTGAAACCTGTTGTTTTAGGGGGAAAAAAAAAACCCCACAACTTTTAACTATTTTTATTCAAGTATAGGAAAGCTTTGAAACAAGTTCCTCTAAGCACTGTAAGAAAATTAATTTTAAAAGAGGGGACCATGAGAAGGGCTTAATTTCTACAAATACCAGCCTGAGAGGTAACTTTGTTTGAAGAGAATGTCTGAGTATTTCTAAAAAGTAAGGAGAAAAAAAAGTAATTAAAAACGTTGCATTCCACAAACTGAGCATAGCATAAAAATAACTCAAAAAGGAAAATTTAATGAAAAGATTAAAAAACTGAAAGCAAGTCAATTGATTAAAACACAAAGACACACACATTTCATGAAGTTATTCAACATTACGTGCTGGCTGGCTTTGTATTTTCTTTTAAAATATAATCATAACTTCTTAATGCATAAAACAATAAAGTTCTCAATAATAATCATGGAAAACTCTAATCAAATTTCACTCTAGAGTTAGTAATCTGCTAGCATATTAGGCCTAAATAAATGTTATGTTAAACCAGGAATCAACACATGTTATTTTCCATAATAGGAGTCATATAAATTACAAGCTCTCCCATGTTTTTTTAACTAGATTTGGCACACTTAAGAATAAGCAGTATTCTCCATCCAGAGTACTCAAATGCAACTGACTGTATATCTTTTAGAATTTATAATTCATCCTAATGCTCAATCTTTACAAAAACCACAATAGGATCTGCAATTGCTACTTACTGTCTTATCTTGCACAGTAAAATGTGAGCATTTGTTATGTTTCTAAATTCACAGGTTTTGCTCTGAGGTTTCAGAAAGAAGCAACTTTATTTTCTTTTGGTTATTACTCATTTTAGTTTACAGATTATTAATTTTTAACACTAACATCCTGCTATATTCTCATTTGAGTTCTATTTATCTCAAAGGTAGACTTTATGTATTACCATTACAAAAAAATAACTATTTGCATAATACTTTATGATTTTACATCTATTACAAACACATCACAGGGAGCCTGAGGATGCATTCAGCAGCTTGTCATTCACCACTTCAAGACCCTTCAGAACTAAACAAGGGGGAGGGTGACATTTTGCTAATGGCAGAAGTAAAGAAATGAATATAAATAACAAACCTTGAAGTTTTGAAAATACAAAAGAAATTTTAAAAATACAAACAAAAGTATGATTCACATGCATAAACAAGATAGTTTTAATTTGTAAAAGTCCAGGTAAAGATGTATGTATCTTCTGTTATGATACCCTTTTAAATGATCTAAAACTATGCTATAAAAATAAATTGCCATCTTGTTGAATTTTATAAATTACTATATTAAAATCTGATTGCATCTCTTTACACAACCCAGCTTTTCCTCAGCTTTGTGAAATAATCTGAGTATCATTTCTTTATTACAGACTTAACCCTATAAATATGCATATTAAGAATGTTTAAGAGAGAAATAACAATGGTCCAACATGTTTAGAAATCATGTTGTTTCATAATTCCTTCTCGGTAAAACAATTATGAAGAAAGAGTTTAAACCTTCTGTATTTTCTTCCATAACCACCAGTCCAGATAAAAAAAAAAAATTGAATGCTCAGTTATGTCCTCTCCAGTCTAAATCCTCATAGCACTTGAAGCTTTTTTGTAAACAATATGCCTCTATACTACATACCTATCCCTTGAACCACCATCTACTTAAATTAACATTTCTAAATGTAGTTTCAAATGCAGCATAACACCATCTTAAACACACACACACACACACACACACACACAGAGGGGTGTGCAGAAAAGGAAGGAGGTGGAGAGCAAGAAATGGAGCACGTTGTTGTTTTTCATTCATGCAGTATAGTGATGTCAGTGTCTGCAGCAGTGGCGGCGGCAGGAGCCTTGACCTGTGGAGGCTAAAATCCACTGAAGTCAGAACGTCGCAGGATTCAAAAGAAACTGAGTAGATAATGTCTCAAAAATTGTTCAGCTATTCACAGTACGGATTTTAAATGGCTAACTAAATAGAATAGATTAGTTGCACAGTTTTAATTTGGGTAGTAGAGAGGAGCAAGGCAGGATGTGGAAAAGTAATAATATAAAGGTAATATAATCAGGGAACTGGGGGCTAAAGAGCCTGCATTCAAAATCCCTTACATATAAGAAACTGACAAAACACCTGGTGTTAAAAACAGCAGAAAAGCCCCTTCTGTTGCCAATACAAGCTCTGGGGTGATGCAAATCTGTCTGCTGCACGACCAGACTCAGAAAATGTTTTCATCATGATTACATTAAAATTGCATTAAACTCAGATATGCCACACTACAACAAAGGGGGCAATTTAAGCCTGATCACAAATTTCATTAAAACTACTTTATGATGGACCATGTAATTCTTAAGCAATTAAGGCTTTTGAAGAGACGCAGAAAAACAAGTTGTACTATGATGTGTTGTAAGATGTTAGTGTTTATCAACAAAAGGGGAGGAGGCACTAGATGGCCATTATACTGTTACAGCAACTACTCTTACTCTGCCCCAGAAACCTTCTGTACACAACCAGTCTGAAATGGTTATTTATGGCTGTTACATTAGCCCTAAAAGAAAATCCCAAAACTCAATCTAAGCACAGTTGAAGTTAAATCACTCAAAAATTTCTCTAATTGCACCCTTCTATTCATTCTTTTACCTCTCATTTCATATAGATCCAGAAAATGTGCAAGGGAGCTGCATATGGCATTAATCTGTTAGAAAATGGTGGCCTTTTCTATAAAATACAGCCAAAGATGTGTGTTCAGTTGTGGTCATTATTAGGGCGATCACGTTGTTTTCATTCATTCATTCAGGATTTGCTGGAGGATGTCAGTTTCTGCAGCAGCTGGCTTGACCTGGGGGAGGAGTGGGGGAGCAAATTCCTCCTGGTGCATACAGATTACAGGAGGTATTTCTTGGTGCTCATGTATACATACCACAGCACTACATCCTACTCCGCCACACCATCAAGTGGTCTGAAAACAAGTGCCTTAGCAACATGCTAATTACCAGCCAGAAATATTAAGAAGAAGAAGAAAAAAAAAACCCCAAACTGCAATCCATCATAACATAATCACTTTCTCCAAGTCTAAGTCTTTCATTAAAAACTCCATTAAAGAAAAAAAAAAATTCCACGTACCCCATCAACGTACAGAGCTCCACAGTATTCCCCTTCCAAGTAGAGAGTTTTCCAATGGGTATGATCAGTTGTCTCCACAATACTGCTGCAACAGCAGCAGCAGCAGCATCTGTAGCTCTAGCCTGGTATCTAATTATATTAGCTACTCCACTCTCCCTTATGAGCTTTAAGTCCCTGTTTTGGCTAATCTTCCTTTTCTCCCCCAGGACCCAACTAGATCATGCACTGTGTCCCCAGACATAAACAAAACCAAACCAAAACACAAAACATTAAGGGAAGCCGACAGCATCCACTAGCTCACCATTACCTTTGACACCTAACAAAAAAGAAACTTGAGATCCTTTAACAGCTCAGCTGAACTGTTAAGTGTACTTAAAAATGGAAGGAAAGAGTGAGCACACTCCACAAATAGGTCTTTAGAAATTTACCATGAAAATCTTGAGTTGGGCATAGACAATTTCCAACGAAGTACTGCTCTGATGCGTATGACTATATAAAGTAGAAAAAACAGGGAGACCAAAAAAACCCAAAAAACAAAAAACAAAAAAACCAACCACCAAAACACTACATTTCATTTGTATATCCAAAACTGTCTCCTCTACACATCCAACATATCCTTATGATATCCTTATATCATAACTAATACCATCACCCTTCCAAAAATGAAGAAATATATATATTCCAGTGGTCAGACACGTTAGGAACTTTGTAGGAAAGCACAAAGAGGCTGTAGATTACAACCACCACCTTATCGGCTGCCAGAGTTTGTGTGCGTGTATTTTTAAGTGTTTCACCCAGCTCCTCCTTCCCCCGCTACCAACAGCAAACACATGAGTGAGCTAATCAGCTCAAACTGAAAAACCTTTCGATGCAGGCGTGTGATGGAAGATAAAATCTGAGGGGCGGCATGTGGGTCAAATAAAAGTTGCTTTGCAGTTCGCTCCTCCAAGCCCCGCAGCGACCGCAGGGAGGTGAGATTCCCAAAGCCACTTTCACACCTTCGATAATGCACTAGCAAAGAGAAGCCCGGAGAGGCTGAAGTTTCCACGGAGGGAACCGTCGGGGAAGACGCAGCCCGGGAGGACGGAAGGGTTGGGCTCGCTACCTCTGCACACGGGCGAGCCGGGGCTCCGTCTCTCAGGTGAGTTGCTCCTCCGGTGGTTCTCGGGGGACCGTCTCGGGCGGCCCTTGGCCCGCGGCGCCTGTTCGGTCGGGGCCGCGGCCGGCGGCAGCGTCGGGCTGGGTGGGCTGGGGCCGCGGGCCGCGCCGGGCCCCGGGAGGTTGCCCAGCGAGGCGGCGGCGGCGGCGGGTGGGCGCGTGGGACTGTGCTGGCTGCCCCGCAGGAGCTGGTAGGGCACCGTGGCGCGGATGGGCTGCAGCAGCCGGCCGGCTCCCGAAGCCGGGGCGCAACCCACGCCGCCGCCCCCCGCACCGTTCCCGCTGCTGGCGGAGGGGGCGGCGGGCGGGGAGCCCGCGGCGCTGCGCCGCATCCTCTGCGGCGGGGGATGAGGGGTCTGAGAGGAACTGGAGGAGGAGGCAGTGGACATGGTGGCTCCGAGGGCCCGGGACGACGCCGGCCGACACGGAGGCTCAGAGCGGGAGGCGCGCGAGCGTGTGGGAGCCGGCGCGATAGTGCGTGCGAGTGTGTAAGGGGGAGGGGCGGGGGTATCGGGGAGGAGGAGGAGTCTCTCGACTCCCCCTTCCCAACGCGCACCCCCGCCGCCTCAGCGAGGGGGGAGGGGAAGGCTGCGAAAACAAACGCCCAACGGCCCCAACCGCCGGGCCGGGCTCGGTGTGGCGATCACGGCCGGGGTCCCAAGGAGCCCGGAGCCGCCGCCGCCCCGGGCATCGCGCTGACAGGGGAGAGGGGCAACAGTCCGAATCACGCAGCCTCAGGGGCCGCTCGCTGCCTCGCGGGGCTGCACGCGCGGGATCGCCCGGCAACTGCTGGCAGGGCCCGGACCCCTGCTTCTGCGGATCGAGACCGGAGGAAAGGGCCTCGAGGTGTTTGGCTCTCCGCGGATCCCGCGCCACCGCAAACGCCGCCGCCGCCTCCGCCCGTTCCTCACTCCAAATGGCAACTGATTCCCCACCCGCACCCCGCCCCCGGCACCGCCTCCCGGCGCTCGGACCCGGCAGCTGCCGCAACGAGCATTCCCATTGGCTCTGCCGCTCTCCATCAGAACTCGAGTGATTGGTTGTGGAGTAGGAGTGAGAGGAGCATTTACCAATGACACTGGTGCATGCTACTTTGGAGGCTGGGCGTGAGGGAGTGGAAGAGTGTAGTGGGGGCTGGCTGTGCGCGCTGGGAGAGGCGTGAGAGTTGACAGCCTTTGAGGTGAGAGCGAGAGTTTGATTGGGCTGCCCTAGGAAAGTGGGTTCGTGAGTGTCCTTCGCGTGCCCCAACACCCAAAGACACACGCACACCCGGGTAAGCCAGTTGCGAGGGCTCCCCCCTCCTGCGCCGGTTGTACAACTTGAGATAAACGACACTTAGGGCTAACTTTACTTTCCAGGTACACCTGTTCTGTTGGGACGTTTTAGAGTTGGAACCAGAGGAATCCATCCCTTCCTCTCTAACTTTGGTAATGTGAGTTTTTGTGGCAAACAGACTAATTGATCAAAAGAACTTCAGGGCATCAAAAGCAAAGTCTGGAAGCTGGATTGAACAACAGGTCAATATTTTTATAAAAGTCTATCTTTAGGTTTGTAGTTATGCAGTGAAAAGAGAATCAAATCTTTCGTTTCAAGACTGTAACCGAATTGCAAGGGTTAATAAGGGATTGTACATCATTACACCATCAGTTAGATGTATTAATGGAGGACACCCTGTTGCCTTTCCCCAGGAGCAGATGGTCTCTTGGGAGAAATAAATACCAGACTTAATGTAACAATCCACTGTGGTAAATTTAGTTTTTATTCTGCAGTGAAACTGAAGAGATATGAAGATTTTGGGTAACTATCAAAAACCCAAGTTTACCCCATAGTAAACCAAGGTTTTAAACCTTATGCAGGAACAGTTAATTTAAGGGTCTACATCAGATACTCTCCATTGATTTCCATGAGATTAATAAAAGAAAGTGAGTTATCAGATTGGTCTGCTCTTGGTGTCTGCCCACACTGAAAAACTTCCTGTGATTTTAGGCCCTATAGGCAGTGTTTAGTTTTACTTAGAGGAATCATCCCTCTCTACTTCCTTGTGCTCTGAGTCCAGAAAGCCTACTAGCTTCTGTAAAAAGTAGATGAACCCCAAGGGCGCCTGCGTGGCTCAGTCGTTAAGCATCTGCCTTTGGCTCAGGTCATGGTCTCAGGGTCCTGGGATGGAGCCCTGCATTGGACTCCCTGCTTGGAGGGGGTCTACTTCTCCCTCTCCTCCCCGCTCATGCTCTCTCTCGCTATCTCTGTCTCTCTCAAATAAATCTTAAAAAAAAAAAAAAAGAAAGAAAGAAAGAAAGAAAGAAAAAGACAACTAGAATGTTATAGTAGATCTAACTCATTTAGCTCTACTATAATCCCCAAGGTGGATACTATTATTATCATCCCCATTATGTTCTCAGCTAAAGCACAAAAAAGTTAAATGTCTTGCCTGAGATTACTTAACTGGTAAGAAGGAAGCTAAGAATCCAACCTAGGTGAACTAACTTGAATCTGTGAGTAAGCCTAGCACATCACGGCTTAAAGCTGTGACTACATGGCTGATAGAGTATTTACAACAGTCCATGAATCTCCTGAGTGAGATAAGTTCCCATTAAGTTCAAAAGAAATTTTATAAGTGAAGATAGCCTGCTACCTATGTTTTTCTTTACACAATAACATGTATTTTAGTTATACGTAAAATAAATACTCTTTCAAATTTGGTATAATTGATCTATTGTCTTAGTTTTTCCATCTAAAATTAAAGACTTCATTAATTAGGAAATTGCATTCTTTCATGAGGAAAAAGTAGCTTCTTTGCAATGACATTAGAATATCATAAACAAAAACTTTGGCAGATTAAAATGTGAAATTTTTTAAAAAGCCGGTAAATTACTAAGTTGTTGATTTGATTACAGCATAGTTTCATTATAGAAATGTTCTCTCTGGCCACTCCTAAATATAAGTATGAAACAACCTCAACACATTAAATTACAACAATTCTAAATGTATACCAAGCCACAGTGATAATGATCAATACTTGATTTGGATCTAAAACCACATGCCTAGCCATATTTTAAAGGCTTCCTATATCTTTCAATCTAGCATAGCCAATTAAATCAAGCATCTAAAGCAAATCTGAATGACCCACACAGAGAACTACTATGATCTTAAAATCCTATTTTTAGTTATTTATAAGTCATCATGACCTATGTGGATGTTCAATCAGCTTCTCTTTGCTAAAGAAATCTTGGTCAGGGGCGTCTGGGTGGCTCAGTGGGTTAAAGCCTCTGTCTTCGGCTCAGGTCATGATCTCAGGGTCCTGGGATCGAGTCCCGCATCAGGCTCTCTGCTCAGTGGGAAGCCTGCTTCCTCCTCTCTCTCTCTCTCTCTCTGCCTGCCTCTCTACCTAATTGTGATCTCTCTCTCTCTGTCAAATAAAAAAAAAAAAAATCTTGGTCATCTCTTAAACCTTTATTCTTGTGAAATAAGTACTGATCCTCATGTGCAAGGATTCAGCCTCCAAACAAATGAAAGGTGGGCTAAAATAAACTAAACCCTGGTTTCAGATGTCCATTTTTTGAGTTCTTAATAATTTTTAATAATGTTTTATTCTTATCAATGGTGGGAGTGGTCTCAAATGTTCTTCTCAGTAAATTGGAAAACCCATAGAAGGAGGTATGGATTGCTCAGCTAGTGGGGCACTGTTAAATTACTGTGTTAGCTATGGGATGGAAAAGTCCATGGTATTGGTTGAATCTAAGTGGGATACTCTATATGAGACTTAATGTTAGTAATGACCTCTCTCCTATGTTGCCCTGACTAGAAGAAAACAACATTGAGAAAACAATTTGGTGGCATGGGAACCACCTTTGTTCTCAGTAGCCTTATGTCCTGGCTGTCAGTGAGACAGAAATCCACCATTGGCTCATTTGATGTAGACTTCTATTATATTTATTTCTTATTCATATACAGTAGTGGACATATTTTAGATTAAATTAAAACTTGGAATCAGTGGCTACATATGACTAATATGCAGCCCCAAGTGGAGAGAAAATGAGGTAAAGAAGCATTGGGCCTACAAGGCTATCAAACCTCTCTTTTCTGGTTGCATCCAGGTTTGCCAGGCTGCACATCTAAGGTTCATCCAAATCTAAGAGTCAGGCCAGACTGTCAGTATTAGCAATGAGGTCATGGCTGAGAGAGAACACTAAACAGATCTGTACTGATGTTCATCTTAAGCTGATTAAACTCTCTTGTTGGTGGATTCTTTATAGCAACAACAAAAAAAGCCTTGCCTGAGTTTTTGTCCCTGGCAGATGCTGACAGTAATACTCCTTACTGCTTGTGACAGCCTACGTGCGTCTTTGCACTAGGTCTTCCCTTTGCCTGAAAAGTTCTTGCCCCAGATACCCACATGGCTTGCTCCTTCATTTCCACCAGTTCTTTGCTCAGATGTCACCGCCTTCACGATGAGAGCTTTTCTGAAAACCCTTGTTAAAATTGCAAGCACCCCTAAGCATTTCCTATTCTCTACTCTACATAACATTCCAGCCTGTTATGTATTGTAATTATTTTCTGTTCTGTCTGTCTAGAATATAAGAGCTATGAAAGCAAGACTTTTAAATTTGTAACTGCTGAATCTTCACAACATTGTTTGGTCCATGGTAGACAATCGGTATTTGCTCAATATCATTGAAAGAGTTGCAAATTTTAACCAGTGCTTGTTGAACCAAAACTGCTTTTATCAGAAAAATAAATATAACCATAGGTAGAACTGCTGAAAAGACATAGCCATAGAGTAGAAAAGTGTTCCATGTGGCTCCTATAAACCATACAGATATTTGTATTGGAGTTGGTGTTCAAAAAGAAAGCATATCTTGTATTCTGGTCCTTAGGCAAAGTGAAAAGTATTAGTCCTAGTGGATATTGGAGGCTCATCAGAGATTGGAAGTGGACAGTGAAAAAGGCAGTGGAAATTTGCTGAAAAAAAAAAAATAAGTGAAATTGACAAAGAAACACATTTGAGGACAGCTAGGGAATGACATCTGCTGATTTCTAGTCCGTTCTCTCACACTGTTAGGAACAATTATTCCCAAGAGGCCTGTATAAAGGAACTGAAAAAAAGTATATTTAGGTAGAAAGAAACATTTTATGTAAATAACAAAAATTTTGCTTTCTTTTTCCCTAGATAAAGGATGACATATTTCCCTGAGATATAATGGCATAAGATTGTGTAAGTTTAAGGTGTACAAGGTAATGATTTTGCACTATATAGATGTATAGTGCAAAACAATTAACACAATAAGGTTATTTAACATCCATTACCTCACAGAGTTACATTTGTGTGTGGTAAGAACTTTTAAAATCTATTTTCTTAGCAACTCTCAAATATACAGTATAGTATATTAACTACAGTCACCTCACTGTACATTATAGCTCCAGAATTTATTCATTTTATGAATGGAAATCTGTATCTTTTGACCACCTTCACCAATTTCCCTCTCTCCCCACCCCTGCTCCCGGTGAACACTGATCTGTTCTGTTTGATAAGTTTTTTTTTTTAATTCCACATACATGTGAGAATATATATAGTATAAAATATATAGTATTTGTCTTTCTGCATCTGACTTATTTCACTTAGCAAAATGCCCTCATGTTTCATCCATGTAATTACAAATGGCAGGATTTTTTTTATGACTAAATAATATTACATTGTATTATGTCTACTTTATATATGTTTCCATGTCTTGGCTATTGTAAATAATGCATGGAACATGGAATTGCAAATACCTCTTTGAGATACTCATTTCATTTTCTTTGGAAAAATATCCAAAAGTGGGATTTACATGGCAGTTCTACTTCTAACTTAACTTTTTGAGGAATTTCCATACTCTTTGCCATAGTGGCTATACCACTCTACATTTTCACAAACAGTGCTCATGGGTTCCCTTCTCTCACATCCTCACCCTCACTTGCTATCTCGTCTTTTCTGAAAAAGAAATTTTAACAAGTGTGAGGTGGTATCTCATTGTGGTTTTGATTTGCATTTCCCTGATGATTAATGATGTTGAGCATCTCTTCATCTACCTGCTGACCATGTGAATATCTTTTTTGGAAAAAGTTTCTGTTTAGGTCCTTTGCCCATCCTTTGCCATGCAGAAGGCTTTTTAGTTTAATGTAGTTCCACTTGTTTGTTTTGGTTTTACTTTGCTCTTGTACTTTGGGTGTCATATCCATAAAATCCTTGAATGTCAGGGAGCTTTTTCCCTATGCTTGGTTTCTAAAAGAAGTTCAAATGAAGCAATAGAAATAGAGGATATTTTATTTTTAAAGAGTAAATAGCAAAAGAGTAAGTATATAATTATTCCTGCAGGGATACAAAATAGTGATGAGGATGAGTTTTCATTTCCACAGCAATTTCTGTAGCCAACTGTGATGCCAGGGGCACATTCCCTAAACTGATATATAAGTTGACTTTTATCTTTAATCTAAAAGACTATATTGTGCAAAGGTAGGACTTCTAGAGGCTAAAGATGTGGGGACCAACGAAACTGCAAATATTCTCTATCCAAGCTGTGGCATTCCATTTGTTTTAGTTCCAAACATGGTGTCAACAATGCATGAGAACAGTTGTCCTGTGAAGAGAGTATGCTTGATTATCATAGTGTTATTTTGTCTTTTTATGAGACTTTAGAGTGATCAAAATGTGTCCTGGATTAATTTCCTCTTATGTGTTTGAATTTTACTTTTTACTACGTGAGTTGAGGCACTTTTGTTAAGGTGCAATCAATTCATCAGCAGTGACTGATGAGAGAAGTTTCTTATTTTAAGTTCTTTGTAGAGCACAATTTTCAGTGTCCTACTCAGCATTCTATTGAAAAGAGCTGTGCTGTCTACAGCCATACCACCCTGAATGCGCCCGATCTCGTATGATCTCGGAAGCTAAGCAGGGTCGGGCCTGGTTAGTACTTGGATGGGAAAAGAGCTGTGCTAATACATCTAGTTGGCCTGTATGAATGTTTACTAGCACATCGCTAGCAGCAGGCCTCCTCAAGTTCCTTATTAAGTGTCTTCAGATTGTCAGACACTATTGTATACTCTGTAGGGCAACACTGTTCTCACACTTTGGTAAACTATGTTCTACCAGAGGCAAAAAGCTAAGCCTAAAATCAAGGCAAAAATGATACGGAAACATGTATTCAAGAGGAGAGATGTCAATAAAATAATGTGGAAGTGATGGGAAGGAAAGACCACTTTTGAGGAAAGGCATCAGGAAGAAGAATATGAAGAAGTCTTGTCATTAGGAAGGCGTAGGATATGTTAGCAGACAATTGGATAGTCTACCTTGATTGCTTGTTAATGAAAGATATGTTAATGATAATAAGATATGAAAGATATAGTAATGAAAGATCTGTTGATGACCGTCCATGGAGGTTGGTAGGTAAGGCTTGTACTTTATGTAGTGTATGCAGTGAGGAGCTGTCAGATTCTTGAGTGGGTTGGGGGAACATGGGTGGAGCTGTGCTTCGTGAAGATTGATGTAAGGACAGTTTTTATGGATCAGAGACTGCAGACTGGAAGATGATTTAGCAGGCAATATTCCACATGAGTTTATGGAATGAGAGGGGAATGACGTAGGATGTGGAGAGGAGGAAACGATGAAAGTGATGGATCTTCTCAACTGATAGACCTTGAAAGCAGGTCAGACAATGCCGAAGCTTTAGGATTGTACTGCTGGCAAGATAGTAATGGGTTAAACAGGGCAGCCAGGAAAACAGGTAGGTTTGGTGAGAAGATAATTATGAATTCAGCTATAAATAAAAGAACCAGAGGATATTCAAGTGGAGGCAGTGTTTTCTTTGTCTTATTAAGATATAACTGATACACAGCTTGGTATAAGTTTAAGGTATGCAGCATAAAGATTGGATTTACATATATGCATTTCAACATGATTACCACAATAAGTTTGGTTAACATGAACCATCTCATATAGATACAAGAAGAAAAAAAGAGGAAAAAAAATTCTGAAGGTAGTTTTTAAATGATAGTGAAGTTGAACAGTAGAGATGTGGATTTTGGGGTATTCACGTATATATGGTATTCGAAGCCAGGGGAACAAATGAAGTTGACAAGGGAGAAAAGTGTAGAAATAAAGGACAAGAGAATCAAGGACAAAATTAACTAGAAAATAAGGCAGAAAGGAAGTCCTCTTTAATAAAATGGAGAGTGTTTGGTGGGAGGGGGAGGAGAGAGAGGGAGAAACAGGAGTCGAATAGTATGTTCGGTTCGACAAGATGATTATTTTATGTCTTATCCCCCTCCTTTTTTTTCAGTCATCTAAAAGCATCCCCACACCTGTCTGTCCTGATAAAACTCCAGTATAACGCTACCATCAAGTCTACAAATCTTTTGACATTTGGCCCAATTTCCCTTTCCCTTCGATTATAAGTGATGCATTATCTCCCCTCCTACTGAAAGTCATTTTCTCTACTTGTGATTTAAATTTCTCTACTTGTGATTTAAATTCCTTCCCTTCTTCCCCTCCCTTTTGTTCATCCTCCAATGCTTGATTATTCCCAAATATGTATGAACAAGCTCCACTGGAACATTTTTAAATAAAGGAAAATAAAGATTCTTGTTTTATCCCTTTCCATCTGTAGCCCTAATTCCCTGATCTCTTCATAGCAGTGCTTCTTGAGAACATTTTCTATAAGTTAACTCTGATTTCCTGTTCAGTGTGCTTTAATCTGGCTTCTATCAGCACATGCCACTGAAAACGGCTAATCAATGTTGTCAACAGCCTCCATATTGCCAAACCCAATCAATATTCCTTGGACCTCATCCTAATCCAACTTTCAGCAGCTTTCAACATAGCTGGTCAGGCTCAACTTTTGACGAAAGGTCTCTTCTATTGGAGTCTAACTGCCTGTTCTGCCTTCTGCTTTTCTTTCCTTCTGCTTTTCTTTCCTTCTGCTTTTCTT
>ML112177.1:3165-34124 GCA_003697995.1 Taxidea taxus jeffersonii | reverse complement strand
CTTTTCTTTCCTTCTGCTTTTCTTTCCTTCTGCTTTTCTTTCCTTCTCTTCTCTCTTCTATTCTCTTTTTTCTCCTACTTAATTTTTTAAAACTTTAATTCCAGTGTAGTTAACATACAGTGGTATATTAGTTTCTGTTGTACAGTGATCCAACAATTCTATACATTAATCAGCCCTCATTATAAGTGTGCTTTTTGATCCTCATCACCTATTTCACTGATCCTCCCCCCCCCCGACCTCCCTTGTTTGTTTTCTGTAGTAAAGAGTCTGTTTTTTGGGTTGTCTTTTTTTTTATCCTTGGTTCAACTGTTTTGTTGAACATATGAGTGAGATCATTCGTATTTGTCTTTCTCTGACGGACTTATTTCACTCAGCATTATACTCAACTCTATCCATGTTGCAAATGGCAAGATTTTGTTCTTTTTTTAATGGCTGAATAATATTCCGTTACACACACACACACACACACACACACACACACACTATACCTTCTTTATCCATGAACACTTGGGCAGCTTTGATAGTTTCACTATTGTAATAATGCTGCAATAAACATAGAGTGCATGTATCCCTTCAAATTAGTGTTTTCATATTCTTTGGGTAAATACCCAGTAGTGTGATTACTGGATCATAGGGTAGTTCTATTTTTAATTTTTTTGAGGAATGTGAATACTGTCTTCCACAGTGGCTGCACCTTTTCATTCCTACCAACAATGCATGAAAATTCCTTTTCCTCCACATCGTCGTCAACACTTGTTTTTTGATTTTTTGTTTTTAGCCATTCTGATGGGTGTAAGGTGATAGCTCATTGTGGTTTTGATTTGCATTTCCCTGATGGTGAATGATGTTGAGCATTTTTTCATGTGTCTGTTGGCCATCTCTATGTCTTCTTTTTTTAAAATATTTTATTTATTTATTTGACAGACAGAAATCACAAGTAGGCAAAGAGGCAGGCAGAGAAAGAGAGGGGGAAGCAGGCTCCCTGCTGAGCAGAGAGCCCGATGCGGGGCCAGATCTCAGGACCCTGAGATCATGACCTGAGGCATAGGCAGAGGCAGTAACCCACTGAGCCACCCAGGTGCTCCCATCTTTATGTCTTCTTTGGAGAAATGTCTGTTCATGTCTTCTGCCCATTTTTTATTTGGATTATCTGGTTTTGGGGTGTTGAGTTTTATAAGTTCTTTATAGATTTTGGATACAACCCTTGATGGGATATGTCATTTGCAAATATCTTCTCCCATTTGGTAGATTGTCTTTTAGTGTTGTTGGTTGTTTCTTTTGCAGTGCAGAAGTTTTTTATTTTGATGTAGTTTATTTTTGCTTTTGTTTCCTTTGCCTCAGGAGACATACCTAAGAAGACGTTGCTAAGGCCAATGTCAGAGAAATGCATGCTTGTCCTCTCCTCTAGGATTTTTATAGTGTCAGGTCTCACATTTAGGTCCTTAATCCATTCTGAATTTACTTTTGTGTATGGTGTAGGAAAGTGGTCCAGTTTCATCTTTTTGCATGTAGCTGTCCAGTTTTCCCAACACCATTTGTTGAAGAGTTTGCCTTTTCCCATTGCATATTCTTGCCTCTTTCACTGAAGCTTTATTGACCATATAATTGTGGATTTGTTTCTGGGCTTTCTATTCTGTTCTATTGACCCATGTGTCAATTTTTGTGCCAGTACCATACTGTTTTGATTATTACAGCTTTGTAATATAACTTGAAATCTGGAATTGTGATTCTTCCAGCTTTGCTTTTCTTTTTTAAGATTGCTTTGGCCATTTGGGCCTTTTCTGATTCTTTTCTGCTTTTAGGGTTATTTGTTCAAGTTCTATGAAATATGTTCTTGGTATTTTGATAGGGATTGCATTATATCTGTGGATTGCTTTCGGTAGCATAGACATTTTAACCATACTCTTCCAATCCAAGAGCATGCAATGTCTTTCCATTTCTTTGTGTCATTTCCAATTTCTTTCTTCAGTGTTTTATAGTTTTCAGAGTATAGGTCTAGTTAAGTTTATTCCTAGGTATTTTATTTTTTTGGTGCAATTATAAATGGGATAGATTCCTTAATATCTCTTTGCTGCTTCATTATTAGAGTATAGGAATGTTATGGATCTTTTTACATTGATTTTGTACCCTGTGACTTTATTGAATGCATTTATCAGTTCTAGTAGTTTTTTTGGTGGAGTCTTAGAGTTTTCTATACATTGTATCATGTCCTCTGCAAGTAGTGAAAATTTTACTTCTTCCTTACCAATTGGGAAGCCTTTTATTCCTTTTTCTTGTCTGATTGCTATGGCTAGACTTCCAGTACTATGTTGAATAAAAGTGGTGAGAGTGGACATTCTTGTCTTGTTCCTGACCTTATGGAAAAGTTCTTAGTTTTTCCCCATTGAGTCTGATGTGAGCTGTGGGTTTTTCATATAAAGCTTTATTATGTTGAGTTATGTTCTATCTAAACCTACTTTGTTGAGGGTTTTATTATGAGTGGATGTTGTACTTTGTCAGATGCTTTTTCTACATCTATTGAAATGATCCTACGGTTTTGATCCTTTTTTGTACAGATGTGATGTATCACATTGACTTGTGAATATTGAACTACACTTGCATCCTGGTAATAAATCTCACTTGATCGTGGTGAATGATGTTTTTAAATGTATTGTAGGATTTAGTTTGCCAGTATTTTGTTGAGGATTTTTGCATCTATGTTCATCAGAGATATGGGCCTGTAGTTCTCTTTTCTTGTGGTGTCTTTATCCAGTTTTGGTATCAGAATAATGCTGGCTTCATAAAAGGGATTTGGAAGTTTTCCTTCCTCGTCTATTTCTGGAACTTTGAGAAGTATAGATATAAACGCTTCCTAAAATGTTCAGTAAAATTCACTTGTGAAGCTAACTGATCCTGGACTTTT
This sequence comes from Taxidea taxus jeffersonii, assembly GCA_003697995.1. Classification (NCBI taxonomy): domain Eukaryota; kingdom Metazoa; phylum Chordata; class Mammalia; order Carnivora; family Mustelidae; genus Taxidea; species Taxidea taxus. Next base: position 31,222 of record ML112177.1, on the reverse strand, counting down.
GTTTGTTGGGAGATTTTTGATTACTGATACAATTTCTTTGCTGGTAGTATCTCTGTTCGTGTTTTCTTTTCTTTTTTTAAGATTTTATTCATTTATTTGACAGAGAGGGATCACAAGTAGGCAAAGAGGCAAGAGAGAGAGGGGGAAGCAGGCTCCCCGCTGAGCAGAGAGCCTGATGCGGACCTCGATCCCAGGACCCTGGGATCATGACCTGAACTGAAGGCAGAGGCTTAACCCACTGAGCCACCCAGGCGCCCTCTGTTCATGTTTTCTATTTCTTCCTGCTTTTCATAGGTTATATGGTTCTAAGAATTTATCCATTTTTTTTCTAGGTTGTCCAATTTTTTGGCATATAATTTTTCATAATACTATAATCCTTTGTATTTCTGTGGTATCTGCTATTTCTCCTTTTGTATTTATGATTTTTGAGTCCTCCCTCGTTTGATTGGTTGATTTGGTTTGTTGGTGAGTCTGGCTACGGGTTTCTCAATTTGGCTGATCTTTTCAAAGAACCAGCTCCTAGTGTCATTGATCTATTTATTGGGGTTTTTTTTAGTTTCTATAATAGAAAATGAATCATTTATTCATTTATTTCTGCCCTAATCTTTATTATTTCCTTCCTTCTGCTGATTTGGGATTTTGTCTGTTCTTTTTCTAGTTCCTTTAAGATCAGATTGTTTTTTTGAGATTTTTTTGTTTCTTGAGGTAGGCCTGTATTGCTTTCAACTTCCCTCTTAGAATTGCTGTTGGTGTATCCCAAAGATTTTATACCATTGTGTTTTAATTTTCATTTTTCTCCATGTACTTTTTGATTTCCTCTATGATTTCTTGGTTGACCCATTCACTGTTTAGTAGCATGGTATTTAACCTCCTTGTATTTGTGGTCTTTCCAGATTTTTTCTTGTGTTTGACCTGTAGTTTCATAGTGTTGTGGTCAGGAAAGATGCATGATATGACTTAGCTCTTTTTGATATGACCTAGCTCCTTTTGAATTTGTTGAGACTTGTTTGGTGGCTTAATATGTGATCTGTTCTGAAGAACATTCTCTGTGCACTTGAAAAGAATGTGTATTCTGCTGTTTTAGGATGGAATGTTCTAAAGATATCTGTTAAATCCATCTGGTCTAGTGTGTCATTCAAGTCACTGTTTCCTTGTTGATTTTCTGTTTGGATGCTCAGTCCATTGATGTAAATGGGGTGTTAAAGTCCCTTACTATTACTGTATTATTATCAGTTCCTTTATGTGTGTTTATTAACTGTTTTATGTATTTGGGTCACTTGTGTTGGGTGCATAAATATATACAATTGATATATTTTCTTGTTGGATTATTCATTTATTATTATATAGTATCCTTCTTTGTCTCTTGTTACAATCTTTAAGGACTATTTTGTCTGATAGAAGTATTGCTACCCCAGCTTTCTTCTGACAGTCATTTGCACAATAAATGTTTCTCTATCCTTTCACTTTCAATCTGCATGTGTCTTTAAAGATTTTATTTATGTATTTATTTATTCAGAGAGTAAGAGAGCAATGGGGAAGGAGCAGAGAGAGGAGAGAGAGAGAATTTCAAGCACGCTTCCCAAGGAATGTTGGTTTGTTGCAGCAGGGTTTGATTCCAGGGGAATTTCAGAACTCATGACCTGAGCCAAAATCAAGGCACAGCCATTCAACCAACTGAGCCATGCAGGCACCCCTGCCATGTGTCTTTAGGTCTAAAATGAGTCTCCTGTAGGCAGCATATAGATGGATTTGCTTTTTTACCCATTCATCACCCTATGTCTTTTGACTGGAGTGTTAAGTCCATTTACATTCAAAGTAGTTATTGCTAAGTATGTATTTCTGCCTCCTACTTTTCTAACCAGTCTTGTTCAGTGTCCTTCAAGGGTTTTTCTCCCTCCAATACCCTATAAAAATCTGGCTCTATCTTCTGCTTTCTTCTTGGTGATCTCAAGCATTCCCATGATATTAAATACTCTAAAATGCTGGCAACTCCTAAATTAATCTCTCCAGCCCAGACATTTCCTCCAAGTTCAGTATTCTATTGCCTATCTGATATGTCAAGTTTCCATGAATATCTGAAAGAACTAAAATCTTCATTTTTATATTCCTGCTTTCCCCTCCATCAAAAAGTTCTGCCCATATTTTTCCCCCACTTCAGTAAATGGTATCACCCAGTTATTGTCCACCCAGTTATTTTAAATAACGTGACCTGAGCAATATTTTTGATTCCTCACTCTCCTTTCCTCCTCAACTCCAGCCCATCAGCTTGTCCTCTCACTTGCCCTTCATAAATAGATGTCTAATTCGTCCCCTTTTCTCCATATTCTTTGCTACTGCATTAGTCCACAAACTACCATCATTATTTACCGGAGCTACTGCTACAGTTGCCAACTGGTCTTTCCACTTCTACTCATACCTTGTTTAATTGATTCTCTGCTTACTTAAAAGTCCTGTTCTAGCTTCAGCCTCCTTTCCCAGGCTAATCTTTCTCTGTTCTCTGCCTCACCTTTTCAGTTCCAGCCACAGTGGTCTCCTTTCACTTATTCCAAAACACTACTACAGGGTCTTCACACAGGTTATCTTCAACCTGAAACACTCATTCCACATCTTTCACATTCCTCAGTTTCCCTGAGTGGCTTCTTCACATTCTTCATGGTTCAGATTAAATGTCATGTCTTCAGAGTATCTTTTGAGTCCTCACCTATCAGTAATAACATGCAATAATCTATCATAAAGCAAGTCTGTTTCATTTGTAATGTTCATCACACGTTGTAAATACTTGCTTGATTGCTTGCTTATAGTAAGCCTCCCCAACTAGACTGTACAGTCTCTAAAGTCAGGGGCCTTGTCTCTTCTGTTTAGTATTTAGCACCTAGCCAGTGCCTATAATATGAGAGGTGATCAGTAATTATTTGTTAAGACTTCATTGGTTACTGATAGCTTCCCAGTTCCTGATTCCAGTCCTTGTACCAACCTATTACACATTCTGTGGGAAAGCTTTCTGCAGTCTTATATTAAAATCCCCCTTGTTTCAATTACTTGAATAGATTTCTGTTCTTATAATTAAATTATCACTGATTAAGTTTTGAAAAAGATAGGTTTATCAGCAATATCACATGCTACTGCATGGATAAGGTTAAGGCCTACACAGAAAGTCACTGGATCTCAACACTGGTAATCTCCAAACTGACAGTATCTATAAAATGTGGCTCTGTGGATGCAAGGTTACAGTTGGGTTCATTAGAAGATTAACAAAGTAGATACAACCAATGTAGACTGTTCTTTTTGAGAAATTTGACAGTAAAAATAAGGCATGAATGAAATTGGGATTGTGGGGTTCAACAGAGACCAAGAAAACGTATGTTGGTTTAGTTTAAAAAGAATGTCTATTGATATGCCGATAAGCCAAAGAACCCAAAGGAGAAAAAAAAAATGAAAAAGCAAGGTTTGGAGCACAAATTTGAGAAAAAGGGACAATGTTTTTCCTCACTGGGAGATAGAGTGGAGGTAAAGAAAAATTTTATGTAGCGCAAAGGGAGGTTGAGTGTGGCCACTGCAGGAGGCAGCAAAGTCATCTACAAGTTGTCACCAAGGGGAGGGTCAAGGTCTCTAGAAATGCTTCTCCAAACCACACCTCCATCTCTATTCCATCACCTCCCTGCCTAAGACTATAGATGCTGTCCACGGCTGCTGCCACAGAGATTCACTGCTACTGAGGGCCTCAGTGGTTGATGGGTATGCACCTTATTTCTTAGGTGGGATGGAATAGGAAAAAGCCCACAGTCACTGAGGAAAAGTGAGATGGGGGTTTGAAGAGGTCTGAAATCTTGAGGAATAAGACAAGGACACAGAACCGTGTTTCTAAACATGTAAATAATGAGGTATAAATGGGGTCCTTGCTGTAAAAATGGAGATTTCAGCTTTCCTTCCTGAAACGTCTAATTTTGCATGTCTGGGAGCAGGAAGGGTAGGACTATATATTTTTTAATGATCATTATGATCAGGCAAATCTGGGAAACAATAGATTAGAAATAAATAAAAGTCCACCAAATTTAATTGCAGGTCCCAAATATTTTCTCACTTTTTAGCCAAATACAAAGAAATGTTGATAACTGACATCAGTTCATGGAAATGACCCAAAGAAAACAGTTTTGAAAGAAACAGTCTCTAACCCTGTGGTTTAAAAAAAAAAAAAAAAAATCGGGTGCCTGGGTAGCTCAGTTGGTTAAGTGGCTGGCCCCGGGTCAGGTCATGATCTCAGGGTCCTGGGATTGAGCCCCACATCAGGCTCCTGCTCAGCAGAGAGAGTCTTCTTCCTCTCCCTCTGCCTGCCATCCCCCCTGCTTGTACTCTTTCTCCCTCTCTCTCTCTGGGTCAAATAAATAAAAATCTTAAATAAAAACTACACTGATATTTATAATGTAAGACTAGTTTTGAGATTTTTTTAATTATAGGGATTTCATCAAGGAATTGGTAAATGGAACTGACTGGCTAATATTATTTATAATATAATAATGAGTCAGAGATTTTAAAGCCTGTTCTGCTTCTAGTTTGCTGAATTCCTGGATTAATGAACTAAACTTAATACAATCTAAAAACGTAACTTGATTTTATCCATTCCCAAAATTCTTAAAGGGAATCTTTAGCACACCAGATTCAGTTCCTTTAAAATACCTTTTCCATTCCCTCCCAGAAAAGGTGATTTGTATTGATATACAACAGTCAGGCCCCAGGCCTCTTTCTAGGACCCCAGGGCCCCACTAATTTGTACCAGTTCTCTTCTATTCTAGTTGGCCCCAACCATCAGGTATAAATTAGTGCTAAATCAATATTAGCTGATACTTCCCCAGGTGTGGGAAGTGCAGAAACCTGATCACATGAGCAAACATAGCCCTTCCTGGCTACATTTAAAATAAGGTGGTTATTATTATACTAAACGGGGGAAAAGACTTTTTTTTTTTTAAAGCAAATTTCGTGCCACCTTAATTTGCATCAACTTTTCTGTCTATAGTCAGAATCAATTTTCAGTTATTAGTTTCCCTGCCACTCTTTACACTTCCTTCATTTTTCCAGGGAAACGTCTTCTGCCTTTCCCATTCTCCCCTCTAGCCATGTCATATGCCCCACACAATTGTTCATTTTTAGTCCTACTTATGGGGTTCAGTAGATGAGCCAAAGGGGACTTAGTTTACATTCATAGCTTTAATCACTCACCTTGGGCGGAGCAGTGTCCTAAATAAATTTCATTTTTGCACTATTACTCAACAAGGTATTTATGTAAGTGTCACTTAATAACACAAAAATAAACAAGGCACTCAAACATGTTATTGAGGAAAGAAGCTTTAGTTCCCCACATTTTTTTACCCAAGGGTCAGTCTCACTTGAGTTGTTCTTGCAGAACTGTTAAGTTTTCTTTAAAGAAAATTGGGTAGAACACAAGTACTGTGAGTCAGGTCTATGCTATCTTTACTTTTGAAAGGATTCATTGCTTTAATTTTCAATGACAAGAAATCTTGTCATTTCTCACAACACTTCCAAGTCCTAGCTACTCACTCTGTAGCTATGCATTCAACATGCTCAGAAATACTAAAATATATATATATATATGTTCAGTATTTAGCCATAGATGAAAGCAGAAACCGATGACCAAATTTCCAATGAAATGGTCTGACTCTGATTTTTTTCCTCTCCTATATCCTGAGTTTTATAGAAATCTCATAGCATTTTGATTCATATCTATGACGTTTTTGTATGCAACAATTCTGTGATTATTTCCATTTTACAGATGGGAAAATTGAGACATGTTTAGAAACTGAGGAAAGCTGCTGGGCTCACAGCACATGAGGGCTTCATAACTGGAAATGAGGTCTCCTGACTCCAGGCCCAGTGTTTTTTTTCCCCCCACAATAAAAATTACCTTTATAATCATTGTCAGGGATATGATCACTCAGTAATAAAGAAGCATGATTCTTTTCCATCCTTGATCTTTGAAGGACCTTTGAGCTAATAGTGTATGCGAAAGAGGACATTTACTGCCTAAGAGATTGATTATGTACATTCAGAGCAATCTGATGACACCCCCTGATAGGACAAGAGCCTGTCAAATGTCCTAATGTACTTTTAACCATCCAAAGTTCCTGACAGGAAGATGGGGTGTGGTAATTATACATCTTGGTTTTGGTTTATCTTCTTCATATCCTCACCCTCAGAGATGTCTTTCAAACATTGGTAATTACAGCTTTAGAGCCAGAGCCTACAGACTAATCATCCACACAGATGAGATACTAAAATCTACTTGAACATGTAAGACTGAAGAAAATTTCAGTGCTACTGGACTCAGGTTAAAAGAAACCTGCTTACAAAAGAGGTAGCCATTATTTCTATGCATGGCTATACTGTGCCACACTGACGTGTAATGGTTTCTTGTTGATCCATGCGGGTATGTATGAACTCGTTTGCCTCTAAATTTCACTGGTAACTTAAGAAATAGACTAAAGTACACGTGTGGATGACCAGACCATTTGATTAAAACCAAATAGTCTGATCTTGTAAAGCAGATCCAATCCAAGTTAATAAAACAGACTTGAAACAATGAAGGAACTGCTTCTAAGCAAGATGAAGAATCCATGTCAAGAAGCAAGGACAGCACAGGGAAGCAGTGGTTATAGTAGCCAGTAAGTGGAACCTGGGTTAATAACGTCATAACTTAAGAATTCAGCAAGTAGGGACACCTGCGTGGCTCAGTTGGTTAAGCGGCTGCCTTCGGCTCAGGTCATGATCCCAGCATCCTGGGATCGAGTCCCACATTGGGCTTCTTGCTCGGCAGGGAGCTTGCTTCTCCCTCTGCCTCTGCCTGCCTCTCTGTCTGCCTGTGCTCGCTCTCTCTCTCTAACAAATAAATAAAATCTTTAAAAAAAAAAAAAAAAGAATTCAGCAAGTAACAATATATAAAGTATAGTAGAGTTTCTTGCCATCTGCATTACTGGCCAGACTAATGGTGATATATCCTAATTTGGGGTCTCAAAATTTAAGTCTGAATGTGTAAAGAATTATTAAAGTAGACTTTAGAAAAAGTCAAGTGAATTAGTTTGGTTTGGAGAAGCAGTTCAGAGGATTTAGTAATGGTTGTCAGGGATATTTAGTGCCATAAATATTGTTATGTGGGTATTTTTTCATTGTAGAAAGAATGCAAGGAAATGTTATAGATTTGAGAAAGACCAGGTAAATAAGGAGAACTGGCATGTGTTCAACACCTACACTTTGCTGGGCACTCTCTGTATTACCTCATGGAATCCTTGCAGAAACCCTGCAATGGAATTCTTAAACTGAAAATGAGAGGAAGTAATAATCAACATCAGAGATCAAAGTCCTTTATCTGATATTTGGTCCTAGGATCTGTTTATCTCCAAAGCTTGTGCTCTTGACACCAACTCTCTGTAATAATACATTGGGAGGGGTTTTGGAATTTGCTTCCCTCATTAAATTCAAGAATAGTTTCTAGAGAACTGTGTCTAGGATAGTGATATATTCCTACCCAGAAGTAGGAAAATGGACTAAATTCCTCTGACATTGCCTTCAACTCTGTAATTTTAGATTAAAATTCAGATCAATAGAGATTTAGCTCAAGGCTTTTACTGGGCACATTGGTATTATTATTTTTTAATCATTAAAGATCTGATACCTAGAGCATGAATAAGACTTGAAGTGTTTAAAGTTTTCTCCACCTATTTACATGTCCGACAATATGGAATTGGTCCAATAATTAGAGTATAACCATACAACAGAATTCTATGTTGTCGTTAGAATTATTTGGAAGAAATTTTAATGATATAAGAAAATATTTTGATATATTATCAAATAAATTTTTAAAAATTAGAAAAACCAAACCAAGCTATAAGGTATGTTTTCAATTGAATTTAAATACATATATATTTACATATGCATAGATAAAAACAAATGGGAGAATATATGTAAAACATTAGCAGTAGTTTCCTGTGGGAAAAACAATTGACTTTTATTTTCAACTCTGGGTCTCACATTTTTCCAGAATAAATGGGCCTTACATATATTACTAGGAAGAATGGTTTACATACCACACACCACAATTTTCTGAAAAAGTTTAAAAAGTTAGAAGTAGAATAATGTATTATGAATGCAATCATGTGTAGGATAAGGGCAATTTATTAAATAGCATTGAGCCCATTGGTGAGAGCAAACTGTCAGTGTGCCCATCACTGGAAATAAAATTGGCCCTTCATGCAGTTTCTTACTATGCTGAAATGATTATTTATAACCACCAGGTTCTTCTTGCCTCTACCTAAAACGCTCTACCCAGAAGGCACACAGAAAATACACATCTAAGCACACTATACTGTGTGTGTAAAATGGAGATTATAATCGCACAAGGTTCTCAAAAGATTTCAATAAAATACTTCTAAAGCTCTTAGCAGCATACCCAGGACGTGGTAAGTACTGAATAAATGTTAGCCATCTCGGTAGTTATGTCTTTACTGATAAGCTAAAGAACAGAACAATTTTACAGAGGAAGATGGTGGCTGATCTTAGAAGTTCATTATCAGCCCCCTGACACACATACATTTCATTTTAAAAATAGCCTTACAATTAATGTAGGTGGTGTCCAAAGGAATCTGTGGCACACTGTAATTATGTAGTACATTTCATTTACCACACTTATCAAGGTTTAATGAGCAATGAAAACAGGAAATGAAGCCATGATAGAATTCAATTTTTCTTTAATCATTTTGCTTATTTTTATATTACTAAAAATGATTAAAATATTAAGAAAATGTTACCACTTTAGAACTACATTATTATTTGCATTTAAGATTATTTGTGATTAAAAATAGCTTTGAACGTAGATGTACCCTATACAGTATAATACAAACAAAAAGTACATATAAAATTCTTCAAAAATGTCATAATTCACTTGAAGACACTCTTCGTTCATACTACCATAACAAAACACTAGCGACTCCATTTATTATTATCTCCTCACACTTTACTGTGTCTTCATGTAGGGGAAGGGGTGAAAGGGCTTGCTGGTGCCCTATAAGAAGGGCACTAAGCATACTTCGGAGAGCTCCACCCTCATGACCTAATCACCTTCAAAGGCCTTGCTTCTTTTTTTATCTATATCTTATTTTATTTAAATTCAATTAACATAGTGTATCATTAGTTTCAGATGCAGAGTTCAGTTATTTATCAGTCACATATAACAGTGCTCGTCCCATCACGTGCTCTCCTTAATGCCCATCACCCAGTTACCCAGTCCCCACAGCCCCCTCTCCTCCAGTAACCCTCAGTTTGTTTCCTATATTTAAGAATCTCTTACGGTTTTCTCCCTCTGATTTCATCTTACTTTATTTTTCCCTCCCTTCCCCTGTTATCCTGTTTTGTTTCTTAAATTCCACATAGACATGATACCATATGATAATTGTCTTTCTCTGACTGAGTTATTTTGCTTAGCATAATACCCTCTAGTTCCACTCATGTCATTGCAAATGCTAAAATTTCATCCTTCTTGATGATGGAGTAATATTCCATTGTGTATATATACCACCTCTTCTTTATCTGTTGATGGACATCTGGGCTCTTCTCATAGTTTGGCTATTGTGGACGTTGCTGCTATACACATTTGGGTGCAGTTGCCCCTTTGAATCACAACATTTGTAACCTTGGGGTAGATACCTAGCAGTGCAATTGCTGGATCATGGGGTAGCTCCATTTTTAACTTTCTGAGGAACCTCCATACTGTTTTCTAGAGTGGCTGTACTAGCTTATATTCCTGCCAACAGTGTTAGAGGGTTGCCCTTTCTCTACATCCTTGCCAAAATTTGCTGTTTCCTAACTTGTTAATTTTAGCCATTCTGACAGGTGTGAGGTAGTATCTCTTTGTGGTTTCGATTTGTATTTCTCTGATGCCAAGTGATGTTGAGCATTTTTTCATGTGTCTGTTGTAAAGGCCTTGTTTATTTTTTTCTTTATTTTTTTTTTAAAGATTTTATTTATTTGACAGAGCGAGAAGTCACAAGTAGGCAGAGAGGCAGTGGGGAAGCAGGTTCCTACTGAGCAGAGAGCCCAATGCTGGCCTTGATCCCAGGACCCTGAGATGATGACCTGAGCCAAAGGCAGAGGCTTAACCCACTGAGCCATGCAGGGGCCCCAAGGCCCTGTTTCTCAATAGCGTGACATTGGAGGTTAGGATTTCAGTATGTGAATTTTGAAGGAACACACTTATTCTGTAGTAAAGGCATACACTTATTTAAATGTATTTCAGGGATGCCAGAGTTGCTCAGTTGGTTAAGCATCTGCCTTCAGCTCAGGTCATGTTCCCAGGAGACTGGGATAGAGCCCAGCATCAGGCTCCCTGCTCCATGGGGAGTCTGCTCCTCCCTCTCTCTGCCATTCCCCTCTCTAGGGCTCGCTCTCTCTCTCTCTCTCTCATCTGAAAAAAAATTTTTAATGTATTTAAATCATCTACCTTAGGGAAAACTGGAATGGCTAATTGTCCCACATTTTTAAGGGAAATCATTTTAGTAGAAGTCAGATTTCTAGAGAGACCTTAATCAGTAATTGCAAAATGATATGGCTTGGTCTGGTGTCCCAATTCAAGATCAAGAATAAAAACCTCAGTTATTTCTTAAGTGAAAGATGCTACACTTAAAACTGCTATGAAGTGGTGGAAATAGAAGTGGGATTTTAAACAATTAAACTTGTCTCCCACACTGATTGAAGACTTATTTGTAAATATCACCAGAAGTATTTACTTAGGGGGGCAAAAATATCCAGATGACTTGGATGCAAATGTTTTTGTTATTTGGAGAATATGGATATCTTTGGTCAAATGCAATCATTTCTAAAATACAATTACACACTATTTCAGCCCTCCTTCTCTGACGATCTTCTCAGAAGTCTCTTCTATGATTCCCTCCAGGACCATGGTTAATTATTGCGTTTTGGAGTCTACTTTCCCTACAGATATTGAGGCTTTTTCTTCTTTCAGAGGAAAAAGTTTGTCCTAAGTGATAACATGTCAACCCTTGCCCAGCCTCATCTAGCTTGTTTTCCAGTTAACAGGTTTAGCTTTGGCCCCAGGAGGCAGGAAAATGAGAGAGAGGAAGAGGAGCCTGAGGGAGCTCAAAATACCATCACTGTTCAGTACAAAGCAAGGTAAACTAGTTCTGCCAAAGACCACAAATTTCTGTATTTCCTTGTGTAGGCTCATCGAAGTTTCACATTTAAAACATGTTTATGTTTCTTTCGGTTTCTATTATGTGCTTTACAGATCATCTATTTTATTTATTTATTTTTGAGATTTTATTTATTTGAGAGAGAAAGACAGAGTGAGAGAGAACATGAGAAGGGAGAGGGTCAGAGAGAGAAGTAGACTCCCCATGGAGCTGGGAGCCTGATGCGGGGCTCAGTCCCAGGACTCCAGGATCATGACCCGAGCTGAAGGCAGTTGCTTAACCAACTGAGCCACCCAGGTGCCCTAAAGATCAATCTATTTTAAAGCAAGAAAATGAGACTAAGGTAAAATTCTAAGGAAAAAGGATGGGAGCCTATGAGAAGTTAGTTATTCCCTTACTCAGAGCTAATTCATATTTGACTAAGCAGGGGCTCTACAGTTATATTCTGAATAGCAGATTACTCTTTTTTTTTTTTTTTAAGATTTTATTTATTTGACAGACAGAGATCACAAGTAGGCAGAGAGGCAGGCAGAGAGGGGGAAACAGGCTCCCTGCTGAGCAGAGAGCCCGATGCGGGGCTCGACCCCGCATCATGACCTGGGATCATGACCTGAGCTGAAGGCAGAGGCTTAACCCACTGAGCCATCCAGGTGCCCCTGAATAGTATATTACTTGTATGGACAAATAGGGCATGTGTCTTTCTCTCCCCAAAGGGAAACTATATTACTGGATTTGAATACTAGGATGCATCTGCCAACATGGGGCAGAATAGTTAAAAAGGTGATGGAGGGACGCCTGGGTGGCGTTGGTTAAGTGGCTGCCTTCGGCTCAGGTCATGATCCCAGCATCCTGGGATCGAGTCCCACATGGGGCTCCTTGCCCGGCAGGGAGCCTGCTTCTCCCTCTGCCTCTGCTTGCCTCTCTGTCTTCCTGTGCTCTCTCTCTCTCTCTAACTAATAAATAAATAAAATCTTAAAAAAAATTAAAAAGGTGATGGAAATATGAATTTTCCTTTTAGAAGAAGAGAACAGATATGTCAGGCAATTGAAAGAATATTTTTGGATCAGTAAAACTAAAGTGTAAAGAATATAGTACTTTTGTATGGAACAGACTTCTCTAGACAGGAAAGAACCCATCTGAATGCTGAGGGACAAACCAGTTAAGAGGCCCGAGTCTTCCTTTTTTGCAACTGTAAAATCTGGTAATTAAACTGGCCAAGCAGAAGATATAATAAACATAAATTGGAATAAATCTGCGTATTCCAAGCCTAATGAATTTTTAAAGATTGAATTAAGTAACTAACTGGAATCTTAAGAATGAAAGAACTCGTGCATGCTTCCTGAAGTCAAGAGTAGTCTAACTTAAAGTTCTGTTGTCTCTGAGGACAAATTATAAAGAGCTGAAGAGATTCAACATCACATGAATAGCCTCTGCTCCCACTCAGACTGTAAAGTCAAGTCTGAAAAAGGAATATTCTGTATAGAAGCATAATGTTAAAATATGAACATTTTGCTTTGATTTCAATCCAAAAATAAATAAATGAATTAAATGTCAAAAATGCCTATTCTCATTTAAACTTCTCTATACATAACCTAATGTGTAGTGTGAGCTAAAAATCTGTTCATGCTGTGACAGAATATTCTCTGTGCAATATGTATGTGTTAAGTAAATGCCCTAATTCATTTATTATAAACTTTTTCCCATTTTAACCTCTTCAGAGAGGCTGTAGTTCTAGATTTTTGACTCAAAGGCATGCTGTAGTTTAACTAGCAGCATCTTTCTTCTTAGCGCCACTTCAACTAGTGATACAATTTACAGTGAATGATGTCTTATATTTGAGGTATAGTATTCAGTACAGTTTAAATGTTGTATTTATTTCTTTGACAGAGAGAGACATAGGGAGAGAGAGAACACAAGCAGAGGGTGAGGGAGAGGGGGAAGCAGGCTTCCTATGGAGCAGGGAGCCCAATGTGGGGCTCAAACCCAGGACCCTGGGATCATGAACTGAACCAAAGGCAGGCGCTTAACAACTGAGCCACTCAGGCACCCCAGTATTCAGTGGAGTTTAAAGAGCAAAACTGTCTAGAGTCCTAAGGATCCCAAAGATGTGCTAGTATTTATGAGTTATTTTTAGAGTAAGTGGGAAAATGCTGAAGAAATGCTCCAAAAAAGGTCTGTGCCTGGGAGCAAAGATGATACCTCAAATATAAGACATCATTCACTGTAAATTGTATCACTAGTTAAAGTTGCCCTTTAACAAACCTATTTCTAAAAATATACAAGAGAATTATCAATTCAAACACAAGATTTTCCTGAGTTTCTCAGGAACTAATTTCACGTATGCTATTTATGATAGACTCAGCATCAATATAGCCTCAGGGCCAATTGATTGCTAGTAAATTGAGTACAAACTTATGTTCTTATAATTAAACAATGGATACTCTAAAGTACAGCTAGGATCTTTAAGGGTTTATTTTTAAGGATACTTTTGCTTAATAATTCCATCCGAGAAAGTTATGGGCACCACCTAGTCCAACCATAAAGTTCACATTAGTCATTCATCAAGAAAAAAGCAAAAAGGGCTCATATAAAATCAGAAAAATGAAAGCTAAGATGCTGCAACTATTGCAACAGAAACACAAAGGACCATAAGAGACTATAAACAATTTTATGCCACAAATTGGACAACCTAGAATAAGTAGATAAATTCTTAGAAATGTACAACCTACCGAGACTGAATCATGACAAAACCAAAAATCTGAACACAGACCAATTACTAGAAAGGAGATTGAATTAGCAATCAAATTCCCACAAACAAAAGTCCAGGACCAGAGGCTTCACTCATAGATTCTACCAAACATTCAAAGAGGAATTAATACCAATTCTTCTCCAACTCTAACAAAAAATACAAGAGTAGGAAGAACTCATAAACATACTTTAAGGCCAGGAGTACCCTGATACCAAAGCCAGAAAAGGATTCCACAGGAAACAATTTTGACCAATGTCCTTTGATGAACTTAGATGTGAAAATCCTCAACAAAATATTATCAAACTGAATTCCATAATACATTAAAAGGATCATATACCATGACCAAATGGGATTTATTCCAGGGATGCAAGGATGGTTCAACACCTGCAAATCAACCAATGTGATAAGCCATATTAACAAAATGAAGGATAAAAATGATATGAACATCTCATTAGATGTTTAAAAGAAAATTTGACAGGCACCTGTGTGGCACAGTTGGTTAATTGTTGGACTCTTGGTTTTGGCCCAGGTAATGATCTCAGGGTCTTGAGATTGAGCCCCATGTTGGGCTCTGTGCTCAGTGCAGAGTCTGCTTAAGATTCTCTCTCCACTTCCCTCTGATACCTCCCCACACACTCTCTCTCTCAAATTTTTTAAAAAAGCATTTGACAACATTCAACATTTTTTAACGATGAAACTTCCAACAACACAGTACAGGGGGATCATACGTCAACATAAAAGAGGCCATATATGAGAAGCCCACAGCTAACTTCATACTCAATGTTAAAAAGCTGAAAGCTTTTCCTCTAAGATTGGGAATAAGACAGGGATGTCCACTCTCACCACTTTTATTCAACATAGTACTGGAAGTCCTAGCCAGAACAATTAAATGGCAAGAAAAAGAAATAAAAGGCATCCAAATTGGAAAGGAAGAAGTAAAACTATCACTATTTGCAGATGACAGGTTACTGTGGATGTATAAAACCCTAAAAAGTCCATCAAAACACTGTTGGGATAAACAAATTTGGTAAAGTTGCATGGTACAAAAATCAATAGATAAAAATTTGCTGTGTTCCCTCACACTATAGTGAACTATCAGAGAACTTAAGGAAACAAGCCCATTTATAACTGCATTAGAAAAAAGATATTTATGAATAAATTTAACAAGGAGGTAAAAGGCCTGTACATTAAAAACTATATAAGACCTTGGGACACCTGGGTGGCTGAGTTGGTTAAGCGGTTGCTTTCCACTCAGGTCACGATCCCAGGGTCCTGGGATCAAGTCCTGTGTCGGGCTCCTTGCTCAGCAGGGAGCCTGCTTCTCTTTCTTCCTCTGCCTGACACTCTGCCTGCTTGTGTTCTCTCTTTCTTTCTCTGTCAAATAAATAAATAAAATCTTTTAAAAAAACTATATAAGACCTTGACTAAAGAAATCAAAGAAAACACAAATGAAAGCTATACCATGCTCATGTATTGGAAGAATTAATGTTGTTAATACATCCATGCTACCCAAAGCAATCTGTAGATTCAATGCAATCCCTATAAAAATTCCAATGGTGTTTTATAGAAATAGAACAAACAGTTTTAAAATTTGTATGGAACTTCAAAAAAAACCTCAAGTAACTAAAGCAATCATGAAAGAAGAACAAAGCAAAATAATTTAAACTGTATGGTATTGGTGTAAAAAGACATATCACTCAGTAGAACAGAACAGATTCTCCAGAAATAAACCCATGCATATATAGTCAATTAGTTTATGACAAAGGAGCCAAGAATACACAATAGGAAGAGGACAGTCTCTTCAATAAATGATGCTGGGAAAGCTGGACAGCCACATGTAAAAGAATGAAACTGAACCACTGTCTTATACCCTACATAAAAATGAACTCAAAATGAATTAAAGATTTGAACATAAGACCTGAAACCATAAAACTCCTAGAAGAAAACATAGGTGATAAGCTCCTTGATATAGTTCTTGGTGATGATTTCTTTTTAATCTGACACCAAAAAGCAAAAGCCACAAAAGCAAAAATAAACAAGTGTGATTACATCAACCTAAAAAGGCTTCTGCGCTGCAAAGGAAACCATCAACAAAATGAAAAGATAACCTACTGAACAGGAATAAATATTTGCAAATTATAATCTGATAAGGACCTAATATCCAAAATAAACAAAGAACTCCTACAATTCAATAGAAAAAAAATCCAGCTAAAAATGGGTAGAAGATTTGAATAGGCTTTTTTTTTTTTTTTTTCCAGAGAAGACCTACAGATAACCAACAGGTACATAAAAAATGCTCAACCTCACTAATCATCAGGAAAAGGCAAATCAAAACCACAGTGAGCTATCACCTCGGACCTTCTAGAATGGCTATTATCAAAAAGACAAGAAATAAGAAGTATTAGAATGTGGAGAGAAGGGAACGCTTGTGCACTGTCGGTGGTAGCAGAAACTGGTGTAGCCACTGTGGAAAGCCGCATGGAACTTCCTCAAAAAATTAAAACTATCACATAATCAGCACTTCCGCTTCTGGGTATTTACTTAAAGAAAAAAACACTAATTTGAAGATATATATACATTTCCGTGTTCACTGCAGCATTAGGTACCATAGCCCAGATCTGGAAACAACCTGCATGTCCACTAATGGATGGATGCAGAAATTGTGTTGTTTATATACAATTTGAATATTATTCAGCCAAAAAAAGAGAAATCTTGCCGTTTGCAATAATGTGGATGGTCCTGGAGGGCATCAAGTGAAATACCCCTTGAGGGATAAGTGAATTAAGAAAGACAAATACTGGGGGCACTTGGGTGGCTCAGTGGGTTAAAGCCTCTGCCTTCGGCTCAGGTCATGGTCCTAGGGTCCTGGGATTCAGCCCCACATCAGGCTCTCTGCTCAGTGGGGAGGCTACTTCCTCCTCTCTCTCTGCCTGCCTCTCTGCCTTCTTGTGATCTCTGTCAAATAAATAAATAAAATTTTAAATATTCTCTAAAAAAAACCCCACAAATACTGTATGATCTCTCATACATGTAGAATCTAAAATGAAGCAAAACAAACCAAGCTCATAGAAACAGAACAGATAGATGGTCATAGGAGGCAAGGACTGGGAAGTAGGAGAGATTGAACTGTTTTTTTTGTTTTGTCTTTTTAAACCAAAACAATATACAGTTATACACGAGACAGCAAGGGCCCACAAACGTATGCAAAAAGAATAATTCCTCCCTCTGTCTTGAGAGATGGCAATTTCTTCATGTTTTATGCATTGTACACATCTGCTCTCTCTGGCCAGGCCACGGAAGGAGCAATTCACTTCAATAGATAAATTTCTTAATCTTGATTTTTCAAAATGCTGAACCTGAAGAGTTTTGTTTGGAAGCTACTTCAACCCTTTAATGCCGAAACCCCCTTCAATAGATGTCTTTATCCTACTATAACCACGTTTGTGCCAAATCAAATATATTGATAGGCCCTATTTGAAAATAAGTGATGCAATAAATAAAATACCTGTTTGTTTGTTTTGCTTAGTGGTTAGCACTGTTTTAGGATGCTGTGCCTCTCCTACCACATATTTGGTAGAAAATTATATTTCTGCTTCTTCTATTACTCAGAACATGTCAGGATTATTAAGGTTCTTTGTTTTCTCAAATCGTGTTAATATTTTCTGACATCGTTCTTTCCTCCTCTATCTTAGGTGTATGTAATTTTATCAGCTTTGTGGGAAAAACAGATACTCTTAAGGTCTGAACTGGTATTTGAAGAGAAGCTCACTTTTAGGTCATGCCTAATAATATTACATTATTGTTTAGAAAGGGATAGCAGGCCATGTCTTATAAATTTTAATATACTCTTTCTGTCATCAAATAACAAGTGAATTATCCTATTGATAAACCATGGGACTCCTTTCAAACGGGTTGATGTCTGGTTACCGTATTTTTGCCAACTAAGCACACAGAAAAACATTATGCGATGGGCAGTGTTTCAGTGACTTCAGGAACCTGCAGAAAGCTAGCACCTCTACCCATATTGCTCAGAGAGCAGCATTCTTTGTAATGACTTCAGAGGGAGGAACAAAAGGGAATGGAAAGGAGAATTGACTATTTGTGAAACTGGGTAGTGGAGCCCCTCTAAGCCTCCATTTCCTCCCTGGTAAAATACGAGAATTCCTTCTTCGAAAAGTGGTGGACTATTGAAAAGGTTGGGGTACTTGGAGGAAAACAGTTTGTAAAGCTCTATGATGGCTATTATGAATAAACATGAGTATTGAGCACGTTAGGAAAGACCTTATTAAATTTGGTGCTTTAGTGATGAGGGTAACCTCTAACTGGAGAGGTAGACAGGGGACTGGCTGAACACTGTCAACCCTTGCATTACAAATCCCACTCCCAGATTCCCTGGTTTGCTGTGGCATTCACACTTGTTTAAACTCAAGGGGTCTATGCCACTTCTCTGCTAGCAAAGGAACCCCCCCTCCAGCAAAGGTGTCCAGTGCGGCTGATGTCATCCTTTATATCAGTAAATGTGGGGGTATTAATGGAAAGGAGGAGGTTAACATTCTCTTGGAGCTATTCAGGGAAGCTCTTCCAGTTGGGAATTGAGATGGGCAGCGAACTATGATTTAAACAGCTAATGGGCGTTAACTAAATAGGCCACACGCCACACGGAAAGTTGGCTGGATGGATTACAGATCAACTCTTCCTATCTCTGTGTACACATCTAAGGCTGTAGACACAATTGTCCCACACCCTGAGTAAAGTAAGAGAGCTGAAGATAAAAACTGGTTGATGACTCCGGTATCCTGGGGGTAGGAAGATGCCTGGTGGCTGAAGGGATCTGCTCTGTTTTCTGTAAGCAAAGATCCTGCTATCATCTGATTTTGTGACAACAGAGACAAAGGGGAATTTCCTGACCAGAGTGAATGACAAAGAAATGGGGCAAATTATTGAGAAACTGGTGGGTGTTCATTGAAGGGCAACAAATGTGATTTATAAGCCTGAGGGACTGCCTTCAGAGGAAGATGAAAGAGACAAGTCTCCCAGCATGACCACCAGCTCTAACTAACAGGAACTGGCTCGTCAGCCCCAAGCACTTGGAGGGTGTAAATAGCAGGGATGGAGAGAAATTATTTAGTGTGGTCCAAGGGGACAGGAGGACTAATGATGGAAACGAAAGTCAAAACAAAGATGATTTAGGTGGCTGAGCAAGTCTCATGCCCTAATGGAGAGATCTATTATAAACTATGCTCCCCTGTCCCCCGAGAGGTGTGGAAGCCCCAACACTTTTGCCATTTACAATTGGAAAAGGCACTAAAAAGTAGATCAGTGTATTGGAGAGGGGAAAAACCACCACATACCCTCAGAGGATCAGTGGGATGACTTAATAGGTCTTTTCCATCTCAAATTACTGCGATGAGGCTTATGTGCTTGGGGACCTGAGGTGCTAGAATAATTTTCCATCACCTGGGCTTCTTTTCTGTTACTACAGGATCTCAGTGAAGAAATAATAGGTATCAGAGAGCAACTTTTGCATTCTAGATAGAAGCCTGCAGTGTACCGATGCTTTAGTATGAAGGCAGAGCTGACCAGGTTAAGTCTCATTGGGACATGAGTGTGCAGAAATACCTACTTGTACTGACTGAGACTCAAGACAGCATATACCACTGAGACCCAAGAGAAAGGGAGAGGAGTTTGGCCACATTTGGATGGTAGTTGCATAAATGAAAAGTTCAAGTAGCTTATTCCCTAAGCTAGGAAAATAAAAATGTCCAAATAATTAAACCCTCTCTTTAAAAAAAAAATAAGTAAATTGACCTTCAAAATCTAGTAAACATTTACTGAGTAGGAACTGGAGGACCCACGTTTTGAATGCTGTTGATACTATATTTCTGTCCACAGCTGCAGTTGTGTTAGCAAATGACACATTCTGAAACTCTTGGTGGCCAAGATGGGCACACGGGGCCTGGAAACAGGGCAGTCTGGGGTAACAAGTGCAGTGGGGAGGCAGGGGCACGCCTTGGTCAGATGGAAACTGGGGCGGGCAGTGAAGGGCCGGTGTCCCTGTGATTGCTAGAAGGAGCACAGCTGTGGCCATAACATTCCTTCTCAGCCAGAGGATGACACAGAAGCAGAAGGACAAAATTGGTAAGAGGATGACAGGAGGGAGAGGCAGTGAGAAAGAAAGCAAAAGAATTTGCCAGGTTGGGGGGCTGTTGCGGGGAGACCCACAGATGTAAGTTCTTTGCAGGTGGAGTGTATCACAGTTCCTGATAAAAATATTGTATGTGGTTGGGCGTAAGTTAAACTTGGCGTTCTGGAACACTGACGTTTGTACAGATTCAGGGTTTGACTTACACCCGACAGATATAGGTCAACCCTCATCCTGCTGTTCTCAGCAGCTGTAGCCAATGGGAGACAGCTGCCCAGCACGCCAGTTTAAGCTGCTGCAAATAGACGGAAATCAACCTAACCCCATTTCCTGCCTTTCTGCTGTCCTCACTTGTCTGTTCCTGGCCAGTTTAGGCACTGGCTGAACGGCTGGCTCACTGTAACTGCTGGGGGACTGATGGGGTAGGATCTGTTGCTGGTGCATTCCCTTTTTATTTAAATGGAAGATAAAAGAAGAACTGTGTAAAATACAGTAAATTCTCTCTTATTAGCTTAAGGGCAATGCTAAACTGATAGAGCGATTTTGGTCATCTTTCGCTTCAATGAAATTTAGAGATGTTTAGACAGAGGGAAATCTATGACGAAGGCCGGTTTTCAGAAAAGATACAGCAGAGGTTAAATGACTTGTCCTAGGTTACTCTGAGAGGTGATGGTAGGGGCAGGAAGAGAAGGGAATAGTCTGAGAATAAATGGGGGAAATTATCAAAATAAATCTGGAGAAAAAACATCATCACTGAATAAAACTGACTTAATTAAGATCTTTCCCTTTTGTTAACTATCTGTTGGAAATCCCAGTTCAGTAACATACATCCTTTATCCTAGGCATTCAGACCCTTAACTTGAAAGTGAGTTCAGATGTTTTCCTGTGCTCATATATTTTTTTTAATTTTATTTTAAAGATTATTTATTTATTTGACAGACAGAGATCACAAGTAGGCAGAGAGGCAGGCATATAGAAGGAGGGGGAAGCAGGCTCCCTGCTGAGCAGAGAGTCTGATGCGGGGCTCAATCCCAGGACCCTGAGATCCTGACCTGAGCTGAAGGTGCCCACTCATATTTTTTTTAAATACAACTTATTCTCAATGAAAGTGACATTAAATCACGCTAAATCTGGTCATGTGGCCTCAGCTGTTTACTCACTAGGGCCTGTGGAGTTGAGTTAGAGGTTGAATTAGAAAGACAAACTTTATGCTAAATGTTCAGTAGTGACGGCTTATCTTTTGGCAGGATTTTTATGCCTTGTCTTTTTTGCCCCTGGATTCTAGACCAGTTGGACTAAACTGGAATTCCAGAAGCAGAGAATTCCATAACTCATATTTTTTATTCAAACAGATTACTTTCTTTCCATCATTTTAAGATAGCAAATGAATCCCTGAAACTACTTTTTTCTATTAGTACTTAAGCTTCCAAACAATATTCGTGACTGAAAGTTAGCCATGTTCTGAAATAACAGGTCACTTCCTGTTCTTTGTGTTTAAGCAAATGAAATTAGGCTTGTTAAATAATATTTGAAAAACATTTAAAAGAAAATAAAAAGCACCCATAAACGTACCAGCCAGTGACAACCACAAGAACATTTCTGGGTTTCCTCCTTATTTCCATCCACACGTATACATTCCCAAATTTATTATGTTTGAAATGTTTTTTGTAGATTGCCAAATTGCCCTCCAGAAAGGTTAAGTCAATTTATAACCCATTTTCTTTTTTTTTTTTCAAAGATTTTATTCATTTATTTGACAGATAGAGATCACAAGTAGGCAGAGAGGCAGGCAGAGAGAGAGGAGGAAGCAGGCTCCCCGCTGAGCAGACAGCCTGATGTGGGGCTCGATCCCAGAACCCTGGGATCATGACCCGAGCTGAAGGCAGAGGCTTTAACCCACTGTGCCACCCAGGCACCCCTATAACCCATTTTCAATGAGCAAAATAACTTTTTAAAAAGCAAACAAATTTTAAATTTTGGAGTCAAACAATATTGCCTTGCTGCTGTTTTTAGTTTCTTGTATCTTCCTCACTCCTAAGGCCGACCATTTCCTATGGTTATGTGGCCAGTATTAGTGGACATTATATTTGATTCAACAGCAATGTGGTTTCTGGAATTGACCCCAGTGCAGGAATGGGTCCTGATTAAAATAAACCAAGCATGGCAATCCAATTTCTCTTGCTAGTTAGTGAATGGCTCAAAATTAGAACATGGCATTCCTCTGACAGCAGTTTGATCCAGCGTGGTCCTAAATTGACTCAATAAGGCTGAAAAGAAGGACTTGTATTTCATTGCCAGGAAAGCAACTACATTTCTTAAGGATGTGAACAAGAAAGCATATTGCTCTCAATATTTCCCGGGTATCAACTTATGATCTCGAGAGAATCCATCCTGTCCTTCTAGCTACATGAAACCATACATTTCTTGATTATTTAGGTCAGTATGATTTGGTGTTTTGATTTTTCCAGTGAGAAGTTGTCATAACCCTTTTTATTCTATGGGATTGTTTTGTTTTTTTGTCACTTCCTATTGTATTTTTATTTTTGGTGTGGTAAGAACTCTACTGAGGATACAATCTTTATATTACCAATATGTCTCTAATTTCTCACTCATCATTTACTCTTGTTTAATGTACAAAAGATTATAATTTAAATCTATTAAACCCATCAGTGTTTTTCTTTCTGATGTATTCCATTGCTTTTATCCATTCATTCATCCATCCATTCAAGAATGTATATATGTGAACTACAAGGTGCCAAACACTAATAGGCTATATAAAAGAGCCTATAAAGACATAGTCTCTGTCCTCATGGAGTTTGTATTCTGGAGGAAGACTGAGAGGTTAGACATTAACTGAAAAGCCACACACATGAGTATGAACTATTAATGGATAGACCCTACAAAAGGAAAGACAAAATATATGAGAACTTTAATAGGATTAGATCTATTTAAGGAAGTCAGGAGAAGCTTCTCCAGAGAAGTTGCGCTTGAGCTATGAATGATAGAGAAATGGGGTAGCTAGGTAAGAATGTTACAGGCAGTGGAAAGAGCAGGTGCAAAGTTCCTGCTCAGGGACAAGCACAAACAATATGAAGGATTGAAAGAATGTAGTACAGCCCACACCTTGAGAGGGGCCTGGTAGAAGATGAAGAATGAGGGTTGGAGAGTGAGGGGTGGGGGATGCTGACCATGCAGAGCCAAGAAGTCCATGTGAAGGAGTTGTTCCTTCTTCCTAAAATCTGTAGGAAATTATTGGAAGTGTCATCT
This sequence comes from Taxidea taxus jeffersonii, assembly GCA_003697995.1. Classification (NCBI taxonomy): domain Eukaryota; kingdom Metazoa; phylum Chordata; class Mammalia; order Carnivora; family Mustelidae; genus Taxidea; species Taxidea taxus. Next base: position 7,854 of record ML112177.1, on the reverse strand, counting down.
TTGTCAATCATATTACCCTTGCCTTCAACATCCAATCCAATATCAAGTCCTATGAATTTTGTCTTCTAAATATCTCTTCAGTGTGTCCACTTCATCCGCTTCCCTCCATCATTACCAGCACTTTCTTATTCTGTTTTATCATTACTTCTTCCTGGACTAGTGGAATAGCCACATGAGTGATTTGTTTACTCCTGTCCTTGCCCCACTCCACTCCATTCCTACATGGCTACAAAAATACAGACCTGACCTTGGTACCTCTGGATGACCTAGAAAACACAAAGAGGACCAGTTTGGTTTCTGTTGTTCTTAGTTTGGTTTTTGAGAGGCGAGGGTGTGGAATGGGCAGTTTGTGAGTTCAATTTTGGATCTATTGCTTTTGAAATACCCACGGGATGGATGTCCTAGTGAAGAAGCTAAATAGAAGGTGAAGATGAAGTAGGTGTCTTCTGTTTGCCCATCTAGAGCCATTCTCTACCCTTCTCTATTCTGTCTCCAAAGAGACTGAGCTCTATGGAATGCATTACGATTTTACATTACCTGAGCACCTGCCTCCCATGACCTCCAGCTTCTAGTTGGGTACGGTGCATGGGAGGTACAGGCAAAAGATTGAAGGAAGAGAGTGAAAGTGGAGTATTTATTCCTTGTTATCTGCATCCTGCATTCTCTCTTCCTCTCCTGCCCCCTTTCCTTACCTCCCCTTTCTGCCCTGTCTCCTCCAAACTCTCCTTTTTATGCCTTTCCCTTCTCCTGCCCCTCTTCCTCCCATTTCTTTCTCTTCTCTCTCTCTCTGTCTCCCATCAGGTAACAGTTTCTATCTCCTTGTTTCTTTAGGCCTAAGGCAGTAATAGCTTCTTGAGATACTCTACCACCATCCTTTGTCACTTTCCCCAAACCCTTTGTAAATGATTTTTTAACTAAAATTTCCTTAACTACCCATTCTGAGTGTGCCACCTGTTTCTTTCAGGAATCCTGACTAATACTGATAAGTAAGAAATGGTTGAGCTAGAGTTAAATTTGAGTTACCTGGGTAAAGGTTGTAATTGGAGTCATGGGTATGAAAGCAAATACCTTGGGAGACAGCATAGAGAAGGAATGGGCCCTGAAGAACTCAAACATATAATGGCCTCCAGAGGAAGATAATCCTGCAAAGGAACTGGAGAAGTAGTAGCCAAAGTGGTAGAAGAAAAATCAGGGCAGTGTGTGCATGGAAGCCAAAGGAAGTACAGGAAAGGAAAACAGGGTTTGTAGTCAAAACTATCAACTGGTTCTGCAACGTTACTGCATTTGGTGACTTACACTGTTGTGAATCTGTTACATATTTTCTGTGTTGCCTTCTTTATAATGCTTTAAATTTTTATAGTAATTTATCTAAAATTTATTTTAGATGCATATATAGTCAAATTTATTTTAGAATACATTTTAAGATGAAAAATTAACCACGTTTCCTTAGCTATTATGCTGCATCATTTATTAAATAGTTCATCACTGTTACTATTATTTCCTTCATCAAACACTGTTTTCAAAAGCACAAAGAGATGTTTGAGCACTTTCTACTAGATGTTTAAGAGGTTTCCTATTTGCATTTATATTGGCTCAGTGGTTGTCACTTTATCATTCATTTTAGCATCCATTAGAACAAGTCTAAGCATTTAATTCTTAATTTTCAGAATTCTATTATCAATAGACCTATTTATTCTTCTAGATGAACTTTAGAACCATTTTATCAATTAAAAGTCATTGAAATTCCTTTTGAGGTTTTTAATTATATTTTCTTATTGACTTAAAATTGACATACAATATTATTTTAGGTATGCAACATAACGATTTGATATTTGTACATATTGTGAAATGACCATCACAATAAATCTAGTTAACATCTGTCACCATAACCTAGTTACAGAAAATTTGTGTGTGTGAGATGAGAACTGGGATTGTTCTAATCCTATAAATAAAATCAGGAAGAATTTAAATCTTTATTTAGTCTTTTAGTGAGAAACTTGATAGATAAATCTTTTCACCTTCAAATGTAATTTTTAACTCTAAGAAAAGTATAGTCACTTTCTTTAACATACATAGTTTGTGAAGGGCATTTCCAAATATTTTATATTTACATTCTTCTGTCTGATATTCTTAGATATGCTTTGTTATTCTTTTTCTCTGGCTTTTAAAAAAATTGGTATCAGAGTAATCTTTTTCTGGTTAAAAAAAGCAATTAAGGAGAAAAAACCTTTCATATATAATCCTAATAGCCAAGACTCAGATCTCAACACTATTAACTTTTTGGTGTACTGATTAAACAGTCCCTAAATTTTTATGTATGTGTATTTTTAAGTTTCTTATTCAAATGAGATACTATATTGTTTTGTAACTTCTTTCATCTACTATATAATGAACATCTCCTATCACTATGTGCACTTCTCACTTTTCATTCTTCATTGGTACATGCTATTCTGTTATAGAGATTTACCTTAATTTATTTAACCAGACTCTTACTGGGGACCTCTGCTGTTCCCAGCTTTCCAGCATTAAATCATGCTGCAATAAGCCTTTTTTACCTCCTCAATTCCAAAGTGCCTTGAAATTTTATTTTTATTAAATATTGAATATATACAAAATAATATTTGTAAAGTAAATTTTTAAGGATAAAAAAGTAACAATACAATGATCATTTACTTATATACACACTGTTCTAAGACATAGACCATTTAAGGGGTGCCTGGGTGGCTCAGTTGGTTAAGCCTCTGACTCTTAATTTTGGGTCAGGTCATGATCTCAGGGTTGTGAGATTGAGCCCTTTGTCATGTTCCACACCGAGCATGGAGCCTATTTAGGATTCTTTCTCTTCCTCTCCTTTTCCTACCCCCTCCAGCTTATGCTCTATTTCTCTCTTAAATGTTCTAGGTCTTTTTTTTTTTTTTAAGTCCCTGGATGTCCCTCTCTGATCCTATCTTCCTTCCTCATCATTATCTTTATTTCTGTTTTATCACATGTACATGAACATATAATATATAATTTTGCATTTCTAAAAATTTCATGCAATTGGAATTTTGCTGTATGGATATTTTTGTGACTTACCTTTTCCACTCAATAATATGTTCCTGAGATTCATTCATGTTATTGCAAATAACTAATTTACTCATTTTTATTACTGTGCAGTATTCAATTATATGAGTATATCATTATTTTTAATCTATTCTACTGTTGGTGACTATTTTGGTTATTTCCAGTTTTTGCTGTTACAAATAAGCTAGCATGAATATCTTTGTACCTATCTCTCAATACCTGTGTACTAGAGTTTCTATAGGCCAAATAGCAGAAAGTAGAATTTCTGAGTCAAAGGGCATACACATTTCAACCTGATAGATGATGCTAAATTATCTTTCAGAATGGTTGGAATAAATTTACTCTCCCACCAGCAGTTGTATAAGAATTTATTGGTTCCGCATCTTTAATTCTTGGTATTTTACATTTAAAAATTTTTGTCAAACTGCTGAGTACCACTGTGGTTTTAACTTGCATTTCCCTGATTACAAATGAAATTGAATATATTTTCATATGTTCATCTACCATTTGTGTTCTCTCTTCAGTGATGTGGCCATTCAAATCTGTTTCCCATTTAAAGTGAATTAGATTGTGTTTTCCTTATTGACTTACAGTTTTTATGTAGTCCAGACACTAGCCTTTTGTCACGTAGGTAAAGCAAATAGCCTTTCCCAATTTATGGATCATCTTTTTACTAGTTATGGTATCTCCTGATAAACAGAAGTTCTTAATTTTAATCTAGTTCACTTTAATAATATTTTCCTTTACTTTTTGTGCTCTTCTGTCTAGCTTCAGAAATTCTTTCTTCCTTTAATTGTAAAGGGCATTCTCTTATTTTATCTTTAAGAGGTTTTAAAGCTCTACTTAATATTGAATCTTTCACCTACCTAGAATTGATTTTTTTTTTAATTTTTTTTTTTAAAGATTTTATTTATTTCAGAGAGAGAGAGTGAGAGAGAGCATGAGAGGGGAGAAGGTCAGAGGGAGAAGCAGACTCCCCATGGAGCTGGGAGCCTGATGCGGGACTCGATCCCGGGACTCCAGGACCATGACCTGAGCTGAAGGCAGCTGCTTAACCAACTGAGCCACCCAGGCGCCCCCTAGAATTGATTTTTGGCATGTGGTGTGAGGTTGGGGTTCAGATTCATTTTTTTTCATGTATGAATAACCAGTTGTCTCAGCATTCTGTAGTTAAAACCCATACTTTCTCAACTGATTTTCAATGTTAGCTTTAGTATACTTGAGAATCAACTCACCAAGTTCCATTATCTATTTCTCAATGCTCACCTGCCAAAATAAACACCTTATTGGGATTTTAAATGTAATAAAATAAACCTGTTGGTCAATTTGAAAAAGTGTGACAAGTTTATAATATTAAATCTTCTTATCCATGAGCATAGTATCTCTTTCCATTTAGGTTCCCTTTAATTTCTCTCAATAGTTTTATGATTTTCTATATACAGGTCTTACTCATATTTTATTAGCCTTATTCTTACATATTTAATGTTTTTGATAGTATTATAAATGACATCTTTTTTATTACATATTCTAATTGCTTATTGCTGGAATATAGAAAAACATTTTTTTAAATTTTATTTTTATTTAAACATATAATGTAACCCCACCACCCTCTCCCAACCCCTCTCC